>SJYV01012074.1:1090653-1157607 GCA_006410875.1 Neotragus pygmaeus
GTGCTGCAATTCATGGGGTCGCAAAGAGTCAGACACGACTGAGCGACTGAACTGAACTGAACTGATTTTCTATTCTAGAAAATTGTCCATAATTTTATTTTGCCGCTTTAACAAATTACCACAAACTTAATGGGTTAAAATAACATGAATCTATTGTCTTATCATCATGGAAGCTAGGCTTCAACAGTATATTAACCAAGAAATTCCAGATGTTCAAGCTGGATTTAGAAAAGGCAGAAGAACAAGAGATCAAATTGCCAACATCCCTTGGATTATATAAAAAGCAAGAGAATTCCAGAAAAACATCTACTTCTGCTTCATTGACTATGCTAAAGCCTTTCACTGTGTGAATCACAACAAACTGTGGAAAATTCTTAAAGAGATGGGAATACCAGTCCATCTTACCTGCCTCCTGAAAAACCTGTATGCAGATCAAGAAGCAACAGTTAGAACTGGACATGGAACAACGGGCTGGTTCCAAATTGAGAAAGCAGTAAGTCAAGGCTGTATATATTGTCACCCTGTTTATTTAACCTATATGCAGAGTACATTATGTGAAACAGTGCACTGGATGAAGCACAACCCAGAATCCATATTACTGGGAGAAATATCAATAACCTCAGATATGCAGGTGATACCACCCTTATGGCAGAAAGCAAAGAGGAAATAAGAGCCTCTTGATGAAGGTAACGAGACTAAAAAAATCTGGCTTAAAATTCAACATTCAGTAAACAAAGATCATTGCATCTGACTCTATCATTTCTGGGCAAATAGATGGGAAAACAATGCAAACAGTGAAAGACATTATTTTCTTGGGCTTCAGAATCACTGCAGATCATGACTGCAGCCATGAAATTAAAAGACGCTTGCTCCTTGGAGGAAAAGTGATGACAAACCTGGACAGTGTATCAAAAAGCAGGGACATTACTTTGCCAACAAAGGTCCATCTAGTCAAAGCTGTGGTTTTTTTCAGTAGTCATGTACTAATGTGAGAGTTGGACCATAAAGAATACTGAGTGCTGAAGAACTGATGCTTTTGAACTGTGGTGTTGGAGAAGACTCTTAAGACTCCCTTGGGCTGCAAGGAGATCAAACAAGTCAATCGTAAAGGAAATCATTTCTGAATATTCACTGGAAGGACTGATGCTGAAGCTGAAGCTCCAAGACTTTGGCTACCTGATGTAAAGAGTCAACTCATTAGAAAAGACCCTGATTATGGAAAGATTGAAGGCAGGGGCAGAAGGGGATGACAGAGGACGAGATGGTTGGATAGCATCACTGACTCACTGGACATGAGTTTGAGTAAGTTCTCGGAGATGATGAAGGACAGGGAAGCCTGGCATGCTTCAATCTATATGGTCACAAAGAGTTGGACACGACTGAGCAACTCAATGGGAAAAAAAAAAAAATGTCTTCTCGTCATGAAAGACAGAAGTCCCAAATATGTTTCACTGCTCTGAAACCAAAGTGTTGGCAGGGCTGCCACTCCTTTTAGAGGCTCTAAGCAATAATCCACTTCTTTTCATTTTCAGTTTCGAAAGCTATAATCATAGTTTATAGCTCTTCTTCAAAGCCAGCAGTATAGCATCTTGAAATCTCTCTGCCCCTTTGTTTCTAGTCTAATCTCTTTTTCTCCTCTTTTGTGATCATAGTTCCTTCTGTCTCTCTCTTATAAGGACCCACTGGAATAATGCAGGATAACCTCTTCAACTCAAGATTTTTACTCTTTAAAAAAAAAAAAGATTATATTTTTTGTCATTCTGCATAAGGAAGACATGAGATATATATATATATATATATATAGATAGATAGATAGATAGATCTCTGACATGGAAATCAGCCAAAGAATAAAATCCAAATGATATAATTGACCTCTTTTTTTGAAGTCACCTTAAGGGACTTCCCTCTTGGCTCAGACTGTAAAAGCGTCTGCCTACAATGTGGGAGACCCAGGTTTGATCCCTGGGTTGGGAAGATCCCCTGGAGAAGGAAATGGCAACCCACTCCAGTACTCCTGCCTGGAAAATCCCATGGACCAAGGAGCCTGGTAGGCTACAGTCCATAGGGTTGCAAAGAGTCAGACCCGACTGAGCGACTTCACTTCACTTTTATGGTACACTGGGGCTTCCCTGGTGGCTCAGATAGTACAGCATCTGCCCAAGGTGCAGGAGACCTGGGATTTGATCCCTTACTCTGGAAGATCTCATGGAGAAGGAACTGACTACCCATTCCAGTATTCTTGCCTGGAGAACTCCATGAACATAGGAGCCTGATTGGTCTACAGTTCATGGGATTGCAAATTGTAGGACATGATTCAGTGACTAACACTTTCACTTTATGGTGCAATGACTATANGAGACCTGGGATTTGATCCCTTACTCTGGAAGATCTCATGGAGAAGGAACTGACTACCCATTCCAGTATTCTTGCCTGGAGAACTCCATGAACATAGGAGCCTGATTGGTCTACAGTTCATGGGATTGCAAATTGTAGGACACGATTCAGTGACTAACACTTTCACTTTATGGTGCAATGACTATAAAATATCAAAGAAAAATACAGTTTTAAAAATCCTTCCTAATGGTTTCAATCTTGATTCATTATTGTCTTCCATTTTGGATTAATTCATACAAAGATTTTATGAATTTTTCCAGAAAAATTATTTCTACTGTTTATTTAATAGAGAACATATAAAACGTTCTGTCCAAAACTATGGCCACATACTTTTAACCTTGGAATGATGCTTAGTTAAATTTCACTTAAGGATACATACTTTTTCTGATTGTCAATATAATAGACATTCTACTGAGGTATGTAAAAAGGAATAATTGTATCTATTACATCTTTGTAAAAACAGAAGATTATAGAAGAAAAGATAAAAACATTTATCGAATAAGCTAAAATACAGTTAGATATTATACATTATGAATGTATTATACATGTAAAGACACATTTTTCCTAGTAAAAATCTGACCTGCATGATCTTAGAAAAACAATAAATGTGGAATATATGCCACATTCAATATGCTTATAACAATTGCAGAATGTTTCCAAAGCCTGGAAAATAGCAAATATTAATTTATGATTTCCCTTTCATTTTATGTAGGAGTCTTTGACTTTATAAAAGCCGTATTTTTCTGTGATTGATGTGTAAAAATGTCTTGAAACCAACCCATCCTATGGCCAAATTTTTTCCCTCCCCTAAGTCTATAATAATAATGTAATATGCCCACAATTTGAGACTTTTAGACATCCTATGTATTTTCCACATAGATATCTTACTGTAGAATATCTTTACTTTTCTTCTTTCTCTGCAATTAAAACCCAGAATTTTAAATTAGACAGAATAGATGAGTTTAATCTTTCAACAAAGATAATACAGAATTCCAGTCATATTTATTTTATATCTAAGGCTATATTTAAGGAAAAGGCCTGTGTCTTCCATACAAAGATTGACAAATTGAGTTTATAATTGTATGACTTCATTCATTAGATCATCACTGTTCTAACAACTTGTTATAAAAACTGTAGCTAATAGGCAAGGATCACTTCTTTTCTGCAGCTTACATTTTACTGAGTGATTAAAGGAAATAAATATCATTATGTTATTAAAATATGTACCATGAAAAGAGTGGGTCAAGAAATTAGACGTGGGATGAAGACCATAACTTTTGAGTTAAAATTTAAAACACTATGGACAGCATAGATTTCATTGAGAAGTTGACTCAAGCAAAATTATTGCAAATACGTTTGAATTATGGGGAGAAAGTGGTATGCCTGTTGTCCTTGAGGTACAATAGGAGACCAGTGTCACTGTACTGAGAGAGAATTGTAGACTATTGTTTAAGTTAAAGTGCAAGGTTTACGATAAGTGTATGTCATTTTAAATTTCACTCCTGGGCCATATTATCCTTGTACCCGCAAGCTATTCAGTTTTAAATGCCATACCTCCTCTGCCTCTCTGCTCAGTTACTTTCAGTTTCTATTGGGTTGACCAAACAATTCCTTGGATTTTTTCCAAGTAAGGTGATAAGACATCTGTAGTACTGTTTAGTTGCCTTTAATTTCATTCAAAACAATTTTGTTTGATTGTATTGTGACAACTGTCATAACAGCATGCATTTAAAAAAAGCTATCAAAGTGGGTGAACTTTTGTGTAGCCATTTTAAGATGGAAGATGGACGAAAAAAAGCAACATTTTCACCATATTATACTTTATTAGGTCAAGAAAGGTAAAAATGAAGCTAAAAAACAAAAACAAAAAAACCCCGATATTTTTGCGATTTGTGCAGTGTATGGATTCGNATTTTTGTGTAGCCATTTTAAGATGGAAGATGGACGAAAAAAAGCAACATTTTCACCATATTATGCTTTATTAGGTCAAGAAAGGTAAAAATGAAGCTAAAAAACAAAAACAAAAAAACCCCGATATTTTTGAGATTTGTGCAGTGTATGGATTAGTTGCTGTGACTGACTGTCAAAACTGGTCTGTGAATTTTCATATTGCAAGTTTCTTGCGGGATGATGCTCCACTGTCAGGTGGACCAGCTGAAATAGATAGTGATCAAATCACGACTTTAATTGAGAACACTCAAGACTGTACCACATGGGAGATGATTAACATACTCAAAATGTCAAAATCAAGCATTGAAAGTCATTTTTATGAGCTTGGTTATGTGAATTACTTTGATGTTTGGGTTCCACATAAGTTAATAAAAAAGAAAAGAAAAAATCTTCTTGACCATAGTTCTACATGAGATTCTCTACTTAAATGCAACAAAAATTCCATTTTTAAAACAAATTGTGACAGATGATGAAAAGTTTATACTGTACAATATTGTGGAGCAGAAGATATCATAGGGCAAATGAAATGAATCACCACATAACAGCCACACCAAAGGCCAGTCTTCATCCAGAGAAGGCAATGTGTATGTAGTGGGACTTGAAGGTAATCCTCCTTAATGAGCTCCTTCTGGAAACCAAATGATTAATTCCAGCAAGTACTGCTCCCAGTTAAACCAACTGAAAGCAGCCCTCAGTGAAAAGTATCCAGAATTAGTCAACTGAAAATGCATAATTTTCCATCAGGATAGAGAAAGACCACATTTTTCTTTGATCACTGGAATAAAACTGTCACATCTTGATTGAGAAGTTCTGATTCAACCACTGTATTCACCAAGCATTGAATCTTTGGATTTCCATTGATTTGGTTTTTACAAAATTCTCTTAATTGAAAACATTTCACACCATACATGAGATCATTGTGAGAAGATAAATGATGTTAAGTGTAAAACTTAAGTGTTTGAATTTAATAGATGTTTGATCTGTTAATTACTGAAAAAAATTCAATTTCCTGCAAGACTGTAAAAGACACCTGGAACAGGTTTTTTAATTTTTTTCTCAAAAAGATAAAATAAGTTTCAGAAGATGGAATTATGAAATTACCTGAAAAAATGGCAGAAGTTAATGGAATAAAACAGTGAATAAATTCAATAAAGTTCTTGGTGAACATGAAAAATGGGCCTTTTATTTTTTCTAAAAAACTGAAGGAACATTTTGGCGAATGCAGTATATGGAAAAAGAGCTGTATCCTTAACGTTTTCATATCCTCAGCATCTAGCATAATGCCTGATAAAAAAATACTCTTCAATAAATAAGAGTTGTTNGAAAAATGGGCCTTTTATTTTTTCTAAAAAACTGAAGGAACATTTTGGCGAATGCAGTATATGGAAAAAGAGCTGTATCCTTAACGTTTTCATATCCTCAGCATCTAGCATAATGCCTGATAAAAAATACTTTTCAATAAATAAGAGTTGTTGGATGGAATGGATGGATATACGGAAACTTACTAAAACTCGAATCAAGGTAAATATATATATATATTTTAAAATTTGCTTTTGACTAGCATGTTGTTTAGTAAAAATAGCTAAGTTTTTTATACATCTTAAATCTAAGCATAGACTATGTTTATTCACATTGGAGTGAAATTTATGTAAACTTGAGATTACTCAAATATGTTTAATTTATTGGAACACTTCTGAAAATGAAAGTACAGCCGACTGGTTGCTTAAGGGTTAGTGATTATACGTTTACCTCAAAGTATTTACTGCCATGGTTCATCAAAATAAAATCTGAGTTCAGTAACTCATAGGAAAATGGGATCCCTTTCTGAAGCTTCTTTCTTTTGAAGTTTTTATAGATAAAAATAACATCGTTTTCCTTATACCCATTGCCAAGTGCCATTTCTAAGTATTTTTATTCAGTAAGCTTGTTCTTTTATAAAACATTTTTTTATCACATAATAAGTTAGTTGCTCATGTATATTCAACATTGGAAAAAAAAAAAACTTGAATGTTTATCGACAACCTCTGGATAGACTATCTGGTAATAATAAGTGAAACAGCAAAATAGTTTATCTCACAATTGCCAGATTTAACCTCTTCTAATTCTTCTGCAAGCTGCCCCAAAGCTGAAATATAAAACATACATTTAAGGCAATCTTGTATAAGCAAAAGAATCAGTAAGTTAAACTCAGAAAAAGTAATATTCCTGTGTTTGCCCTGCTGATATTTCCTGTTTGAAACTGCGGAAATTATTTAACATACCTGTGTCTCTGTTTCCTTAATGAAACATGACAATCATGCTGATCAATATATTGGAAAATTTTCTACACTAGGATGACAAAAGGAACTATGTAGCTAGCATGTTTTGAACTTGTATTAATGCATTTTCTGACTGCGCTTCTATAAACTAGATCAACTGGAAGCTACTAACATTAACATGAACATCTTAATATATATTAATATATATACTTTTTGTGTATTCTTATGGGCTTTCCTGGTGGCTCAGAGGTTAAAGCGTCTGCCTGCGATGCAGGAGACCTGGGTTTGATCTATGTTCATTGGCAATTCATGCAATTTCTGTAAAACTTCATGACTGTGCTTTCTTGTTTTGTCCTTTAACAAATCATGTAGTATTTAGGTATATCATTTCCCACAATAGATGATAATATATTATCTATTACTTAGGCATATGATGATTAAAATCATAAACATACCCAGCAAAACCATAGNATTTGCTATTATTTTCTCCTATTCTGAAGGCTGTCTTTTTACCTTGCTTATAGTTTCCTTTGTTGTGCAGAAGCTTTTTATATTGATTTTAATGATAATTTAAATAACTCTTTATAAACATATTTAAGCTATTCTATATAACATATGCATAATAAATTTGTATTTGAATTTGCTACTGCAATTAATTCATATATTTTCTTGAGTAAGAAAATAAATAATGTAATTTTATTTTGCTCTAGCAACTACATGCTAAAAAGCCAAAGTTTAATTTTCACTGGAGGAGGAAATGGCAACCCACTCCAGTATTCTTGCCCGGAGAATCTCATGGACAGAGGAGCCTGCCAAGCTATAGTCCATAGAGTTTCAGAGTCAGACATGGCTGAAACGGCTTAACATGACAATAATTTTCATAGAACTTATTGCTATACTTTGTATTCCTTCAACTATCTTTAGATGGTCTATTTCTGTCTCTCTTTTTTAAATCCCATATTCTATTAAACCTTTAAATTGTCTTTGATGATTATGACAGAACTTTAGCCACATGTCCTTTTTTGATCAATATGTCTTGGAATTTTCCTTTTCTTATTGTCTTCAGTTTCAAATTTATTTTATACTATCTAAAGCATATCTCACACTTATTCTTCCATTAATTTGCAATTACATCATGATACTAACCGAAATAATAGCAGTTTCCAAAGTACTTTGTGGTAGTTGACATAAATCTACTATATTAACTTTTTAAAACAACATGGATTGTTCCTTTTGTATTAGTAAGGAAACACATTCAGCACCTTCAAGTGAATAATGAAAATAATGTGATTAAAAAAACAGCTGAAAGGTCTCGAATTCCATGCTGTATCAAACATTTACTTGTTGATTTTACTGTACATATAAGTTAATCATTTCTTTTCTCCAGATCCTTTTGCTCCCTCAAAAGGTAATGTTTGCAGCTATTGAGGAAGTTCAGAAAGCATGGTGCAAGCTTTAAAAACAGCCACAATCTGAGAAAGAATAATGTTGAAATGGATACACAGCCTCATAAATTCTACTATTTCAAAAAAATAATAAAAATAATGAATCAGCAGTTAGAGCTTATTCTAAATTTAAATAAATGCAAACATTGTTTCAATGCAAATGACAAAATGCCATACAAGTAAGATATTAAAGTGTGTAAATTCAATGAATATTGTGAAACCATAGCACAAAACTGAGTTTACAAATGTAAAAGTATGAGAGAAATTTTTCTATTTAAAAAACATGTTTACTTTAGTAACTTTGAAATTGTTAAAATATGTGTAGCATATTTTAAAATATGTATAGCATAATCTACATGTAAGATGAGATTTAAATGCAGTATATTAAATTGAAAAGTTATAATATTTTAATTATGCTAACAATATGAATATACTCTAGTAATTTTCTAGATAGATTCTACTTGCCTTTAACAAAAATTAACTTATGCTGTATAATCACAAACTAGTGAAATATATATTTTTTCATCTCATAATTTATAGCAGAGGAAATTCAGGCATTTTTATATATAGTTATAACTTGCATTTTTAGTGGTTTAAAAATGTGTGCTGTTTTATTATTATGTAATATATGTTCAATATATAATGTAAAACTTCAATTCAAATTATATGATGGTGGTGGTGGTTTAGTCATTAAGTTGTGTCTGACTCTTGTCACCCCATGGACTGTGTACCCTGCCAGGCTCCTATGTCCATAGGATTTTGCATTATGTCCATTGGATTTTCCATTATGTGATACTTAGAATATTTAAAAATGATGTTGGTTTCATGTTAAAATGTGAAAGTCAGAGATTTAAGTTTGCATATTTTGTGGAGAAACTGTCACTTAAATATGTGTCTAGTCTGCAGTTACATTAAAAATAAATTTTAGTTAAAATCAGAGACCAAACTGTGGCTCCTAGAGGGATTTTTCTTAATGACTCTGCATATCCTAAAGTCATGAATAGCACTATGGACTCTGAACATTACTTTTTTTAAAAAAGAAAAAAAAAAAAAACACAGCATTTCAACCTTTTAATTCACCTTTAGCTCCCCTTTCCTCAAAACCTCAAGGATGTTCTTTATTATGGAACATTAAATTCATATACTAGGGTATTTTTAGTAAGTTATTGGAGCAAGAGTTTTGTGTGTGTGTAATTAAAAATTATCGTATTGTTCAGNACACAGCATTTCAACCTTTTAATTCACCTTTAGCTCCCCTTTCCTCAAAACCTCAAGGATGTTCTTTATTATGGAACATTAAATTCATATACTAGGGTATTTTTAGTAAGTTATTGGAGCAAGAGTTTTGTGTGTGTGTAATTAAAAATTATCGTATTGTTCAGTTACTTTACCATCTGCCCTTCTGTTTTGACCTACTCTGTTTTTCATTTGGACTCTGTTGAGAATCTTTCACGAAGCCATCATAGTCCTATCCAGATGGGGGTCAGCTTGAAAATCCCAACTGCAGCTGTGTTCAAATAAACCATGACACATACTATTGACAAGTCCCCTCTTGTAGAAATTTCATGGCCTGTTGATGACTCTGACTATACCAGCTGCTCTTTGGCTAATACTTTCATGAAAGACAGTAAGCTTCACATTATTCATTATTATCCATGATTTAAAAGTATTCTTCTAGTGTTCTAAATGCTTTTATAAAGCAGGTATCTTAATTACTACAATTATGATTTCCAAAATTTTTATTTTCTAAACATGTTGCTGTTATATCATTTATTTTTATAACTTGATAATTTCTACTTAACAAAATATGCCAAAAATAATGTTTTTTATTTCCATCTGAAATTCAGATCTGAGGATATGACTTCATTTTTAAATACTAATATGGTTTAAAAATATTCACTTAATATTTAAGGATTACCATATTCTTTGGTGAAAAATTGATTCCAAAGTATATACTATATATCATTATCACTTAGTTGTGATGATAAATCAACATGTATATTGAATGTTTCGTAGTTATTTAACACTATCTTATATATGTAGTTAGGTTCAAAGTCTCATATTATTTATAATTTAGTGATAAATTTGAGAGTAACAACAATAATACAAAGAAAAATAACTGTAAGCAGTATATATTGTTCTAAATTGTATAGTACATAGAATAAAAATGGTAATAATTAGACAGTATGGTGATGGCTCAGTAACTTCTAAAAATTTCTTTCACATTCATGTCTTCTTTTAATTAATTTTTATTGGAGTATAGTTGATTTATCATGTGTTAATTTCTGCTATACAGCAAAGTAAATCAGTTTATATAAATATATATATGCAAATACATATATACATATATATGTTTATACAATACATATATAAGACATACATGGATATATCTCTTTAGATTTATTTCCATTATGGTCATTACAGAGTATTCACTAGAGTTCCCTGTCTATACGATAGGTTCTTATCAGTTATCTATTATATGCAGTAGAGTGTATATTAAATCCCAATCTCCCAATTGATCTCCCTCTCTTTTCCCCCTTGGTTGCCATAGTTTGTTTTCTGCATCTGAGACACTATTTCTATTTTTTAAATAGGTTTGGTTTTACCCCCCTTTTTTAAGATTCCACATATAAGTGATATCATACGATATCTGTCTTTCTCTGTCTGACTTAATTCACTCAGTAGGGCAGTCTCGAGGTCCATCTGTGTCATTGAAAATGGCATTATTTCATCCTTTTTTATGGCTGAGTAATACTCCATTGTATATGTGTACATCTTTATCTGTTCCTCCATCAATAGGCATTTAGGTTTCTTGCATGTTCTAGCTATTGTAAATAGTGTTGCAGTGAATATTGGGGTACATGTATCCTTTTGAATTATGGTTTTCTCTGGACATATGCCCAGTACTGGGTTTGCTATAGCTCAGTGTCAAAAAAAATTATTTTAAATGGGCAAAAGATAGAATACTGGAAATAAAAGCAAAAATAAACAAATGGAATCTAATTAAAATTAAAAACTTCTGCACAACAAAGGAAACTAAGTAAGGTGAAAAGACAGCCTTCTGAATGGGAGAAAACAATAGCAAATGAAGCAACTGACAAACAACTAATCTCAAAAATATACAAGCAACTTATGCAGCTCAACTCCAGAAAAATAAACGACCCAATCAAAAAATGGGCCAAAGAACTAAACAGGCATTACTCCAAAGAAGACATACGGATGGCTAACAAACACTTGAAAAGATGCTCAACATCACTCATCATTAGAGAAATGCAAATCAAGACCACAATGAGGTACCATTTCACACCAGTCAGAATGGCTGCGATCCAAAAGTCTACAAGCAGTAAATGCTGGAGAGGATGTGGAGAAAAGGGAACACTCTTACACTGTTGGTGGGAATGCAAACTAGCACAGCCACTATGGAAAACAGGCAGCACTTGAAATTGCAGTGTAAAATCCAACAAATGAGAAAAGTCGCTGAAGAAAGATTTATTTATTTCCCATTTCTTCAGAAATTCAAGATGAGTCTCGCAAAGGTGAATCAACTAGTTCAGAAATCTTCATAAGATCTCCTTTGTGTGATTTCTCACTAACTGGGGACGTGGTCTTGAGATCTGTGTGTCAAGAAAATGCTTTTCAAGGCTATATCTAAGAATCTGTGATCAAAAGACTATGTTACACATTTTCTTTCTCTAAACAAGATGAATTAAAATATTTTATTTCGCTCACTTTTCTTCAGAAATTTAGGAATATAGTTAAAAGTGATCAGTTTAAATCTATNATTTTTAGAATACAGTTGCACAGTTTAAAGATCTATTTGATTTTAATTTTCAAAAGTTCTTTTATGAATAAAAATTTAGCCAAGTAAATAAAATATGCCATTATTTCTTTTCTGTTTCTTACATGAAAATAATGAGGAAATAGGAAAAACTTAGTGCAAAGTCAGTTATATTATATGCTTCTTACATGTTTGTGAATGGTTTTATATTCTGGTTGATTAATCATATTTCCTTAGAAAGCATTTGTAGAATGCAAGATTTCAGGTAGTAGGTCACTGAATGCTAAGAGAACTAAAATGTCAACAACAAAATTAATTTTTAAACTATAAATTTGAAATGAGTCCTGCATTGACAAGTGAGAAAATTATATACTTTGAAATATCAGCAAGTTTTAATTAATGCCTAAAATTTTATGTTAATACAGCAAAAAATAAATATAAGAGGACCAATAATAATAATGTGTGTAATTAGTAGTTTTTTTGAAGTAGACAGCAATTTAGAAGTATTGAATTTTCACATGTCTATTTTGTGCTGTTGATTAATAGGTGAAAGAGTAGCAAAATGCATTTTAATTTTTCTTGGAGAGCAATTATTTGTCAATCTGGGAAGCCCTGCCTTATTCTGTCCTTACTGGAAATTGATTAAAACTTGATGACTTTTCAAGTGATTTACAATTAAATTAAAAAAAAGATTATTAAAGTTTGTATTTATCATTTGATACATAACTTTTTTATTTTATTTTTTACTTTATTCTACTTTACAATACTGTATTGGTTTTGCCATACATCGACGTGAATCCACCACAGGTGTATACGAGCTCCCAATCTTGAATCCCTCTCCCACCTCCCACCCCACGTTGTCTCTCTGGATCATCCCCGTACACCAGCCCCAAGCATCCTGCATCCTGCATTGAACATAGACTGGTGCCTCGTTTCTTACATGATAGTATACATGCTTCAATGCCATTCTCCCAAATCACCCTACCCTCTCCCTCTCCCTCAGAGGCCAAAAGTCTGTTCTCTATGTCTGTGTCTCTTTTGTTGTCTCACATACTGTGGTACATATACACAATGGAGTATTACTCAGCCATTAAAAAGAATACATTTGAATCAGTTCTAATGAGATGGATGAAACTGGAGCCTATTATACAGAGTGAAGTAAGCCAGAAAGAAAAACACCAATATAGTATACTGACACATATATATGGAATATATGTGACAAGACACAGAATTCTGGTACAAGAGAAGTCCCCATTGTTGTCAAGACCGTTTAGTAGTTGAATGTGATACTTCAAGAAGGCATGGAAATAGAATCATGGTGATCTTATAGGCCCTTTATTAACTTTCAGTGTGACAGAATTTATTAGCATTATTGCATTTTAATTTCTTCATTCTTAAAATTAATTCTATCTAATCATGATACTTTATATATTGGGTTATTCTGAGGAGCAAAGTACATTAATTTATCACTAGATAAATTATACAAGCTACCATTTTTTAAAGTGTAGTGCCATTGTGTATATATATATGTATATATATATTTTTTCAGATAAAGTTTATTGACTGTGTATTAAAAAGCAAAAGCTATGAGTTGTTATGGGGAAGGAGAGTGACAAAACAAGAGGGTCAAAGAAAGAATAAGGCCACAGACAATATGATGTGTTCAGGGATGGCCATTAAGCCGACATAACAGGAAGAATGGGAGAGAAAACTTTCAAATGTAGAATATCAGTTCAGAGTGGACTCTGAGTGTCAGCAGAGTCGATCCCATTTCAGAACATGTGTACGAAGAAGCTCTATATCTATTTCTGAAATCACACTAGAAGTTTAATCTTTCATGAGCACCTTAGGTTAAAAAATAAAACTGTTAGTTATTTCTATTTATTTTTTAATATAAGTTTTGAGTATTATTCTGATGGTATCATTGACTTGCAATTCAGAAGACTTTACCTAGTTTTGATGATGAACTTTGACTTAAATGCTCAACATCTTGCAATTTCTTATGATTATTTTCATTCATTTGTGATGAGCATCGTTAGTGTTTGAAGTGCAATCTGTTTCCATGGAGCAAAGGAAAGCTGATTGACCTTTAATGCAATTAAACCTGTGAGTTTGCCTCATTAGTCACATATTTAAAGCAAATGAGCTATTATATTTATCTAACATAATTAACTTGTAGTCCACGTTTCAGAGTAAAGTATGGCCAACTTTACGAGATTATTTCATGCAATAATTCCTACCTCAAAATAATTAATTGTGAAGATTATTACACATTTTGGGTTTATATACTTTTCTCATCTAAGACATTTAGAAAATCTGTACTACAAGGGATGCAGTTTGAAAGATTTGAATACCTTTTAAAAATAACCACCATATTTTAGTAAACATGAGAATTATAATAATAAATACCAATAATGTAAGCATCTTGCATATTCTCTTACAAAGTCAACACACTCAATTGCAGTTGAGCTAATAATTTGATAAATATTTCTGTAAATACAATAAGACTTCTGACACATGTATTGGACAAATGATGGGTTGTGTAGTTAAATGCTTAACTGATGAGTGGGAGCTTTATGTAGTAAAATTGTGAAATGTGTAATATATAGTAGAAGTAACATAAACACCATACTGAAGTGAAACATTAATATGTTTTAATATTTATCAACTTACTGAAAGAATAATAAAAATACCTGCCATTTATTGATTAGCAACTGTCCTTAACATGTACTAGGATCTTCACTTGCTAATAACACAAATAATTTAGCAAGGGGTCAATCACCACTTTTTATATACAAGCAATCTCAAGAAGGTAAAGGATTCTCATAGCCTCAGCTAGCCAGAGAATGACAGAGGCAAAATTCACCTGCAGAGACAGTGAATCTAAGCTCAAAATTCTTACCCTTTTTTTTCAGAGCCAAGGTGTAGAATTCACATGATCAGATGAGTAAATGCAAAGGTGTATTCACTATATATGCTTGTGGGTGTTCAGTCCTGTCCAGCTCTTTGTGATCCCATAGACTGTGACACACCAGGCTCCTCTGTCCACGGGACTCTCCAGGCAAGAATACTAGAGTGGGTTGCCATTTCCTCCTCCCTGCATCTTCCTGACCCAGAAATAGAAACTATGGCTCCTGTGTCTCCCTACTGAAGATGAATTCTTCACCACTGTGCCACCTGGAAAGCCTCTACAGGCTTAGTAATATGTAAGTAAACTATAACATGTGACTATTGGTATATATTTAGAACTACAACAATGATTCATTGTGTTAGGGAAAATGGCTCTCAAATTGCAGATGATTTTGGTTCGGGGAAGCAAACCAGAAACCACATGAACAAGGAGCCAGCTCTTTTTCACCTAATTACCAGTAGATTACATTTGCTTTCCAGTTTCATATATTTTATATCAGGCTTCCCCGTTGGCTCAGACTGTAAAGAATCCATCTGCAATGCAGGAGACCCAGGTTCAATCCTTGGGCCGGGAAGATCCCCTTGAAAAGGCATAGCAACACACTCCAGTATTCTTGCCTGGAGAATTCATGGACAGAGAAGCCTGATGAACTACAGGTAGCAAAGAGTCAGACATGACCGAGAGACTAACACTTTCTTGTTACACTTGTCAACACTTTCTAGTTGAGTAATGTTGGTTAGAGGAAGCAAATCAGAAGCCATGTATACCTGGGGCCAACTCTTTTCACCTAATTGCCAGCACATTATTTTTGGTTTTGTTTCATATATTTTACATCACCTGATATTTTAGTTGTCAGGAGAGTATACATACTGGCTTTATCACTACCTGTATTGACTTAGGTGAATTTCATTTGTATTCCTTCATTTGAAAATTGGGTACAATGGCAATCTTAATCTGAAAGGTGCTATGAGGATAGAATCATAGTAACCCATGCAGAGTGCTTAAAAAGTGCTTGGCACAAAGTAAAAAAATATCTAATTTTTATTATTACAATGTATTATTATTTTTTTACTATTGCATTACAGGTGTCTCAGAAGCTAATGAATTCACCTGCAGTGTAGTAGATCTGGGTTCAATCCCTGGGTTGGGAAGATGCCCAGGAGAAGAGAATGGCTATCCACTCTAGAATTTTTGCCTGAAGAATTTCATGGGCAGAGGAGCCTGGGAGGCTGCATGACTGACTTTCATACTCACAGAAAAAATATCTGCTGTATTTTTAAATATTGGGTTGAACAAAAAGTTTCTTTGGGATTTTCAATAACATCTTACAAAAAAAAAAAAAAAGAACTTTTTCTCCAACCCTATATATTTATGTGGATATCAATCTCATGTTCCAATTAATTTTCAATTGGATTAACTTATGCACAAAATTTCTATTTCACTCATTTCCTAAATGTTTAATTTTGTAAAAATATACTAAGAAAATATCTAGTGTACAGGTTATTAAGGATAGTTCAAAATCTTTCTGAAATGTGCAAACTAAAGAGTGATTATTATAAGAAAGATGAAAAATACACATAAAATCTTGTTGATTTGTTTTTCTTTAACATTTTCTCTTTGGTCGTGCCACAAACCGAATCTTAGTTACTTCAAAAGGGATAAAACCTGCACTCCTTGCGCTGGAAGCACAGAGCCTTCACCACTGGACCACCAGGGATTTTTTAGGGAGTGGGGGAGGAGTTATTGTATAATAGCATAAATTCTGGCAAGAACTATTTCTTTTACTCTATGTATACGTGTTCAACAATAGATGAATAAGAGAAAACACTACACCAGTTTTTCTCAGCCATCACTAAGGGAAAAATGTAGTTCTAATTAAGTTTCAGTTTAGTTCAGTTCAGTTGCTCAGTCCTGTGTTTTTGCAACCCCATGGACTGTAGCACGCCAGGCTTCCCTGTCCATCACCAACTCCTAGAGCTTACTCAAACTCATGTCCATCGAGTCAGTGATGCCATCCAACCATCTCATCCTCTGTCATCCCCTTCACCTCCTTCCTTCAGTCTTTACCAGCATCAGGGTATTTTCCAATGAGTTAGTTCTTTGCATCATGTGGCCAAAGGGTTGGAGTTTCAGCTTCAGCATCAGTCTTTCCATTGACCATTCAGGACTGATTTCCTTTAGGATTGACTGGTTGGATCTCCTTGCAGTCCAAGGAACTCTCAAGAGTCTTCTCCAACACCACAGTTCAAAGCATCAATTCTTCAGTGTTCAGCTTTCTTTAGAGTCCAACTCTCACATTAATACGTGGCTACTGGGAAAACCATAGCTTTGACTAGACAGAACTTTGTCAGCAAAGTAATGTATTTGCTTTTTAATATGCTGTCTAGGTTGGTCATAGATTTTCTTTCCAAGGAGCAAGCGTCTTTTAATTTCATGGCTGCAGTCATGACCACAGTGATTTTGGAGCCTAAACAAATAAAGTTTCCATTTTTCCCCATCTATTTGCCATGAAGTGAAGAGACCAGATGCCATGATCTTAGTTTTTTGAATGTTGAGTTTTAAGCCAACTTTTTCACTCTCCTCTTTCACTTTCATTAAGAGGCCCTTTAGTTCCTCTTCACTTTCTGCCATAAGGGTGGAGTCATCTGCATATCTGAGGTTATTGGTATTTCTCCTGGCAATCTTGATTCCAGCTTGTGCTTCATCCAGGCTGGCAATTAGCCTGATGTTGTCTGCATATANCCTTTAGTTCCTCTTCACTTTCTGCCATAAGGGTGGAGTCATCTGCATATCTGAGGTTATTGGTATTTCTCCTGGCAATCTTGATTCCAGCTTGTGCTTCATCCAGGCTGGCAATTAGCCTGATGTTGTCTGCATATAAGTTACATAAGCAGGGTGACAGTGTACAACCTCGATGTTCTCTTTTCCCAATTTGGAATCAGTCCCATTATTCCGTGTCCAATTTTAACTGTTGTGTCTTGACCTGTGTATAGGTTTCTTAGCATGCAGGTAAGGTGGTCTGGTAGTCCCGTCTCTTCAAGAATTTTCTAGTTTGTTGTGATCCACACAGTCAAAGGCTTTAGAGTAAAGCAGAAGTAGATCTTTTTCTGGAATTCTCCTGCTTTTTCTGTGATCCAAAGGACATTGGCAATTTGATCTCTGATTTCTCTGTCTTTCCTAAATCCAGTTTGTACATCTTGAAAGTTCTTGGTTCATGTACTTTTGAAGGCTAAGTAGAAGGATTTTGCAAAGGCACTCCACTCCAGTACTCTTGCCTGGGGAATCCCATGGACAGAGAAGCCTGGAAGGCTGCAGTCCATGGGGTCGCTGAGGGTCGGACCCAACTGAGCGACTTCACTTTCCCTTTTCACTTTCATGCATTGGAGAAGGAAATGGCAACCCACTCCAGTGTTCTTGCCTGGAGAATCCCAGGGACAGAGGAGCCTGGTGGGCTGCCGTCTATGGGGTCTCTCAGAGTCGGACATGACTGAAGTGACTTAGCAGCAGCAAAATGTTATAAAAGAAAGCAAAAAATATTTAAAAGCTATAAAATATGATAGGGATACAATGTATTATTAATTTATAATGTTAATAAGTATTATTATTATTTTGCTATAATTATGATTTAATTTCAAACTTGTTTTCAGATTTTTACTAATTTTTATCAACTTCCCTTACAATAAAGCACATTTATATCCTCAAGCAGATGGTATTCTTTCACCATGTCCACACCGATAAAACTTAGTCTTCTGAGATCTGACTATCTGTATTTTCACTATTTTCCCTTCTTATTTTTATCACCTATACCATCCTTATTATTTTGACTTTACAAGGATATGCATTTTTATTCCTCTCATTGCCAAGCTATTAAGAACTTAAGTAGTAAAAATAGCTTCTCACATATTACAGTTTATGACCTATCATGTTGTATTGGATCTGTATTATCTGTTAGTGTGTGCATGCTCATGGCTTCAGTCGCGTCCAACTCTATGAACTGTGGCCGGACAGGTTCCGCTATCCATGGGTACTCTCCAGGCAAGAACACTGGAGTGGGTTTTTGTGCCCTTCTCCAGGAAAGCCTCCCCACCCAGGGATCAAACTCACGTCTGTCATGTCTTCTGCATTGGCAGCAGGTTCTTTACCACTAGCACCACCTGGCAAGTCCCTTGGGAAAAATGCATAAATGGAAAAGTCTAGAGAAAAAAACAAAAACAAAAACTATGCTTAATTGATAATCTCAGTAAAAATTTGATAATCTTAGTAAAAAGGGTCTTTTTTTAAAAAAATGCATATTCTAGTTTTTAAGAAGCACATGGCACCCCTGTATTGATTCCTAATGTTACTACTTTATAAAACCAAAGCCTCTTCACACAACATCAGATCACAAAAGAAGACCAAGTGTAAAAAAAAATAAAAGACACAAGCAAACAAAACTGAAATATAATAGATAGGAAACGTTCTGTGATCCATTAGTGCCTTTCTGATTAAAGACACAAAGGAGATCTGGAAATATGCAATCTCCTCACCATAAGGAAATATTTTTTCAGATAAAGCAACCACTTAGAATGGATATAAGAGATTAACGCTTCCACCAGCCTTCACCACTCAGCCTTCTCTCCTATCGTTTATGGAGCAATGAAGGAAAAAAAAAAAAAGTGAGCAATAAACCAATCTAATCAAAGGCACTCTGTGAGATGTAATGAAAACATTCCTGAATTCCTGATTTTTTTTCTTTTTGAGAAAAGACAAAGGTTCTCTTTCAGGTGTGTAGCCCTGCATATCCTGCTATTAAGTTTGTCTTACAAACTGTGGTGCTGGTTGAGGTACGGGAACAGTCTCTGCTGGAATTAAGGTGTTGACAGGGAAATATTTTATATAAATGATTCTTTGCTGGTAGATTTTCTTCTGTTCCCTCCTTTCTCCCAAGGGAAAAAGCCATGAGGCCATGAACATGAAAATGAAAAAAATATGAGAGAAAAATACCTTTCCTCAGTAATTTTTAATTTTTGGTCCCTTTCAATTTTCCTGAAATATACTAGAAACACACATGCCCAGCTTCTTTGTTGAACCTCTGGCCAGCAGACATCTGGGCACAAGGAAAACTTTCCAGGGTTCCCAGAAGTTCCCTTCTCCAGTGTAAGGTCTTATAGCAAGAAGGATGAGGGTTCACTGATATATTTTGGTGGAGAACCTTGTAAAAATGCAGATATCTAACTAGCAAGGCATCAGACATGAATAGGTTTAACATAAAAGGACCCTGCACACTGGTCCCCAATCCATTTGCTTTATTCTGATTCATATGATTGACAAAACTTATGGGAAATACACTGGCCAAAGCCATGTCAATATCCAGTAGAGAGAAATATGGCCACAGATAACCTCGGATCATCCTTATTTAAGAAAAGATATGTAATTTAGAATTTTCAATGTTCTAATACCAAATGGCATATGATTTATTGCACCATTACCTGGCACACCAGTGGGTTGTGAGACCTTGGTAAGAACTGCTGATATAGAGTATGATCTCTTGGGCCAACTCAGTAAAATTTGCTGTGAAACATGTTTCCTGAAACCATAGTTGCCCTGGGAAATTCCTAATGCCAGCTCCTGCATCATGCATTCATTGTAAAGAAAGTCAAAGACAGGAATTTTGCTTTCGTCCATCAGGCTACACTCACTCCTTTGGACCTGTAGAGAAAGACACTGGAACTAGAGTTACAGATGTTGCCAGGTGGTGGTGGAGGGGGTAAGGTGGGAGAATGCCTCCCCGGTGGCTCAGATGGTAAAGAGTCTGCCTGCAGTGGGAGAGATCCAGGTTTGATTCCTGTGTTGGAAAGATCCTCTGGAGAAGGAAATGGCAACCGACTCCAGTATTTTTGCCTGAAAAATCCCATAGACAGAGGAGCCTATTGGGTTACAGCACATATGTTCACAAGGAATTGGACAAGATTGAGTGACTAACACTTATGCATAAAATATAAAACTAATAAGAACCTACATATAGCATGAGAAATTCTACTCAATGCTCTGTGGTAGCTTATATGAGAAAATAATATTGTAATAGCTTATATGAGAAAAGAATGTAAAAAAGAGTGGTTACATATACATATATATATATATATAAGATTCACTTTGCTGTATACTTGAAACTAACATAACATGGTAAGTGAATTATAATCTAATAAAAATTAAAACAAAATAAAATATAATGACAAATTACATTTTTATAGAAGAGAGGATACCTTGCTAACGCTTCCTGAACGCTGTAGTGTGTTCTCTGCTCACATTCCTCTATGAGCCTGCCTAAGGGCCTCTTTCTGCACAGCAGTACATATTCTTTTTATATTTTTGTATTTTTTAATTCTCTCAAAAATACAATGTTTGTGTATGTTTCTTTTCTTTTTCTCCTTGTCATTAAATGCTTTTCTAGAGGGAGAAGAAAATAACTACTTTGTATCGAAATCTTCACCTGGAAAAGTCTTACTATAGAACTTAGTGGGTTTTGCTGTTGTTGTTATGAAAGGGGGACACTCACATGCTAAATAATTCATTAATTCCACAGGTATTTGCAGGAGTACCTCTGTCAGACATCAAGGCACACATCTGCATGAATCTGTTTCCAACTCTAATCTGGACTCCATTGCTCCATTGATACCTTGAATGTCAGAACCGCATTGTCTTAATTGCAGTTTTTATTAGTTTAAGTCTTGATACCTACAAATACCATATAGTTGCTTATTCTTCCTCAACGTTATCTTGACTGTTTCTGGCACCTTGCTTTTTCATATGAATTTGAAGAATATCTTGTCAAGTTCTAAGAAAAATAATGTGTTGTTTTTATTGCAGTTGTTTTGATTCTATAGACTAATTTGGATAGAAATGACAATTTTGAAACTCATATTGTGTTATATCTCTTCATTTATTAACATCCCTTTCTGTTCTTTAATAATAGTTTAAAAAGTTCTGCCAAGAATTTACACTTTTGTTATTTCTAATAACATTAATGCTCTTGTTATTGAAAACAGAATTTTTGAAAATTTTGCATTTTCTAGTTGATAATTACTAGTATATATAATCCAATATCTTAAGTGAATTATGAGCTAAGACTGCATGTAAAAGTAATTTTTAAATTTTACAGTTTTATTTAGACTATTTTATATAGATGGTCATAATNATGCTCTTGTTATTGAAAACAGAATTTTTGAAAATTTTGCATTTTCTAGTTGATAATTACTAGTATATATAATCCAATATCTTAAGTGAATTATGAGCTAAGACTGCATGTAAAAGTAATTTTTAAATTTTACAGTTTTATTTAGACTATTTTATATAGATGGTCATAATAAAGCTATTATTAGATAGCTATAAAATTATCTAATTAAATTTATCCTCTCCTATCGATTTTATTTTTTCTTCCTTTAATACCTTTCTTCAAAGTTGTCTTCAATAAAAAAGGCATTGACAATTAATTAATCATATTAAAATTGATGTACAGAAGTCACAGAAAAATGCAAAAGATTGTTCATGCTACGAGTATGCTGCAAATAAAATTTAACTCCAGTTGGCATTTATTTTTAAAGTTGTTATCTCTTTCTCTGTCTTCAAGCCAACTCTATTAATTCTAATTTGGGCAGTCAAGTTGCTAATGGAATACTTTATTATGGCTAATCTTTGTTCTCGCTAAACATTTAGCCTCTGTTCAAATCTGACCTACTCATTGTCATCCAGCTTAAATCCTACCTACTCTTAGAAACTTCTCTAATGTTCTGAGACCAAGGTTCTTGCTTTCTTCTGAATTTCCACAGCAATCATTTTTTTNTTTGCAAGTTCTCTAGAACCTTGTTATTGGGAAACAAATTTATTATTTGTTGTTAATTCTCCTGTGGATCATTTATGACTCTTTCATGTCCTGATCTGAGATCAACCTTTCCTTTTGACGTCTCTCTTCCAAAGTCAGTCTTCTTGGGTTGGATTTTTAGGGAAATCTCTAACCCTATTTATTTCCAGAACACCTAGGTTAGCCCTCAGAAAACACATAGCTTTGCCCTGTGTCGGTCATCTCACATTAATTGCCATATCTCTTGTTATAGGGAGATGAAACTGGCCTCTGATTTTCAGAATTTCCTGGAAAGAATAAATCATAGGATTATTTAATTTTTCCATATCGTGTTTTAGGGAGTTAGAAATTTAAGTAAGAAAAAAACCCCACAAAAAACACAATATTTTGCAACCCACTCACCCCCAGCTCTAAGATCTATAGCTCTTTAGAAAGCATCCTAATCACTTTCTGACCAGTATCCTATATATACAGGCTGAATTTTGTCATTTGTGTGAGAGATAGAACTGATAATGTTTGAGCAACTTTTTAAAAGAAATCTTTATAATAAGTTTATTTAAAATATACTTGTCATTGACTTCTCTTTGTATTTAACCTGCTTTTTAAATATTCTTTATGTCTGTCAGTTTCTTTTCACTCAGTTCTTTTGTGGGTTGATTCCTGCCCATACCAAAAAGATACGTTTAAGTCCTAATGTTATGTACCTATAAATGTAATCTTATTTGAAAAATAGGGTTTTGCAAATGTAACTGCACTAAGGTGATGTCATGATGATGGGCTGTAATCCCACCATGTTACTGGAATTCTAATAAGAAGAGAGGAACTTTCCCGGTGGCTCAGCGGTAAAGAATGTGCTTGCCAGTGCAGGAGACGTAGGTTTGATCCCTGGGTGAGGAAGATCCCCTGGAGAAGGAAACCACAGCTCCAGTATTCTTGCCTGGAAAATCCCATGAACAGAGGAGCCTGGCAGTCTACAATCCATAGAGTTACAAAATAATCAGACACAATTTAGTGACTAAACACAATGAAAACAAAAATAAGAAGAGACAAACATGTGTTGACCCCCAGTGAAGAGGCCATGCAGTTAGCAGAGGCTGAGATTGAAGTGATATGTCTCTAAGCCAAGAAATGCCAAAGATTGCTGGCAACCCTGGAAGCTACATTAAAGGCATGGAACAGACTCTCTGCTAGAGCCTTCATGATCCTGCCAATACCTTGATTTAATACGTATAGCCTCCAAAACTTTGAGACACTAAATTTTTGATGTTTTAAGCTACCCAGTTTGTGGTACTTTCCTCCAGCAGCTCTAATAAACTAATACACACACTAAACTTTTACTGTCTCGTATTTGCTGCTGGGTTCACTTTACCCATTTGAGTTCCTATATATTTCACACTGCTTTCTCTGGACTAGCACTGTCTAGTGGAACCTTCCACAATAGTGAATATATCTATATTTGTGCTGTCCAATATGGTAGCCAACAACCTCATGTAGCTCTTTGAACAGTCAAAAATAACTAGTACAACTTTTGACAAGCACAGTGGCTAATATATTGGGAACCACAGTTCTAGATAATGTACTTATATTAAAAAAAAAGTCATAGCATCTAGTTTCTCTTAAAATAATTAAAGCTTTTAATTTAACCAACGAGACTCTCCAAGCATTTTGAACAGGTATTCCTCTTTTCAGTATTAATCTATCTCACTCTCTTTCTACCAGTTTTAGTAAGCCATGTTCCATTCCACCCTGAACCTTTGCACATCCATATATTCATGCTTGTGGGAATCTCCGCTTTCCTGTGATAATTTGCCTCAGATTATATGTCAGTTTATTTTCTCTATCCTGAGGTCCCAAACTAGACCATATCCACTCATATAATATGCTAACATACACTCCCCCTTTATGGGTACTAACTAGAGTTAATTTTTTTTCTACTATGAAATTATATTTTATCTGCTTCCCTCAATAAATATCAAACATCATGACGCCAAAAACATATGCTCTTCATTCACTTTAAAAATCAAAACATGCCTGGCATATGGTAGGTATTTAAGCTGTTAATTTGAAGAATAAACAAGTGAAGTTACCTTTATCTCACATGGATTTTTAATTAATAATTTGTACTACATCATTGAGTACATTATTTTCCAACCTTTAAAATATAACAGGCATCCTGCTCAGATTTATAATGGAGTCTAATTCATCCAGTACTGACTTGTTATTTAGAAAAAAAAAAAAAAATCTGTACAAATACAGAAGAAGGCCAACACTCTCAATAGCATTGGAAGCCTGTACTTATAAGCAATTAATACCAAAATCTAGATGGGATTGACACTAATTAAAAAGCAGATGGGATGAGATGGAGATAAAATCAACCTAGGCATTTGCTTTTGGCATACCCATGCTTTACTCTATGAAAGAGAAACCGTATTAATTAGGTAAGAAGGTACTTCATGGCTATCCTACCATCTGGTCCCTGATTCTCAAATCCAGTCTAGTTTTGTATAGAAAATTTGGTCTCCTTCATTACCCTGGAATAGAGAGAACTAATTTCCTCACCACCTTGGAGTCTTCCATAATATTTGACAATCAAAATATTGAAATAAAAGAAAATAACTTTGCTTAATCAGTTAATAAAGCACTGATTAAAACACTATGCATTACATAGGAACTTATAATATCCACATGCCCTACTGCAATGCATGTAGGGCATGTGATATTTTGAGGGAAAGAAATTGCAGATGACCTATGGTGTAAGGATTATAGGAAAAGAATAATTCAAGAATCAATAGAAGAATGTTTGTTTATGTAAAGTAAAAAAGATCCATGAAGTAGGGACAAAAACCAGACACAGGTGAATGAAATAGTGGGGGGAAACTGCTATATAATAGGTCTTAGTCTAGAAAATATTCAAATCTACTGTCCAGGTGAGAGCATAAAGAATATACCAGGCAGAATTGCACTGAACTGCTCTTTCTGCATTGATTTAAATGTCCAAATCACAAACAATATAAATTTTATAATGTGAAAAGTTTAGTAGACTATTCCTTTCCCACATCTTGCACACAGTTGTCTGTTTTTGTAATCATGGCCTTATATCATTGTCCTGAATTAATGTTCTATAATTCAGAAAGAAAAGTGGTTTAATTATTTAGAAATATATCACCATTTCACAGAATTTGTAATGAGGTTAGAAGAAAGCTAATTAAAAAACCTAATACATAAAAGGCAAGGCCAAATAAATCTAGGAAACCCAGAAGAAGCAGATACTCCTAAAACAGAATCATTTGGATGCAAGAAGACATTTCAGGAGAGACTCACTCTCAAATCGGTATAAAATAACTCGCCTCTCTAAAAAGACAATAAGCTGAGAAAGCAAGACAACGAAGTAATGAGGCAGGCTTGCTAGTGAACATAGTAAATAAGACATAGTAGAAGTCAGTGGAAATGTCAGAACGGAGAAAACTAGTCTTTCAGTAGAAGAGAGGTAATTTTGTGGAAAAATCAAATCAATAATATGTAGGACAGACTTGAATAGCATTCCCCGAATATATAAGAAGCACAAAGAAATAAAAATATGAGAAAGATAATGAGGTATAAGAATAGGAAACAGGAACCAATATATAGAAATTTTGTAATAACTAAAAAAAAGTAAATATTCTCATATATAAAATGAAAACTGTATGCAGATTTCTATGTGTCAGATCACTATAATACAAGAAACCATAATAATTAAGAGGCCAAAAATAGAAACATCCTGGAAATATGACAAGATTATAACCATGACAATAGTAACAATAACTCGGGTATATAAAAATAACATTTNAATATTCTCATATATAAAACGAAAACTGTATGCAGATTTCTATGTGTCAGATCACTATAATACAAGAAACCATAATAATTAAGAGGCCAAAAATAGAAACATCCTGGAAATATGACCAGATTATAACCATGACAATAGTAACAATAACTAGGGTATATAAAAATAACATTTATAGCGGTAAAATTTAAGTTAAATGAGAACTGAAGCTACCTACATATAAAATAATTCTGTATTATTTTTATAAAAATATTTACTAGAACTGAATGCAAAATAGTGAATGCAGTTCTTTTTTAGCTGTTTTCCTCTTTATTTGTCAACTAATGGGAACAGGCTCTATCCCTTTCTATTCTTTCTTCCTTCACTGTGATCCAGTGTAGGAGAATCCTTGAAGTGCAAAAATGTTTGGGGGCTTTATGAATTAGAATCAGGAAAAGTGGGAGAACTTAGATCGATAAAGGTAAAGTGAAAGGGGAGAGAAAATACTCTGAGCACATCTGTAGTATCTAAAAGGATAATTATACAGGAAATATTGTGGGTATAGAGTGAGGATTGGAAAATAATATTGTTCTGGGATATGCATTTTCCTCACATTTTGTATATGATTTTGCATGTGAAACAAAATTAGAAAACTGTTTTTATTATATTTTGGTAGACAGAATATCTTTAGATCTGAGATCTCCTGGGACATAAGATATAAATCCTGGAATAACCACTACCAAAATACAGTATGCAAATTAAAGTTTTATTTAAGAAAATACTTAAATAATCAGAACCAGACTATGAAGGGAGGATAAAGAAACAACAGTAAAAGAAGGAAACAGATAAGGAAATTGAGAGCTCGTGTACACCTGTGGTGGATTCATGTCGATGTATGGTAAAACCAATACAGTATTGTAAAGTAGAATAAAGTAAAAAAACAAACAAACAAAAAAAAACAACAGAGCTACATAGTAGTCATAAGGCCCAACCATATCAATAATTACACATATACATGTACATGTGGCACTAGAGATCAAGAGCCCGCCTGCCAATGCAGGAGAAGTAGAGAGACAGGTTTGATGCCTGGGTTGGGAAGATCCCCTGGAGAAGGGCATGGCAACCCATTCCAGTATTCTTGCCAGGAGAGTCCCATGGAGAGGAGCCTGGCGGGCTATAGTCCATAGGGTCACGCAGAGTGGGACATGACTTAAGTGATTTAGCATACACACGTGTACATGTTGGGCTTCCCTTGTGGCTCAGCTGGTAAAGAATCCACCTGCAATGCAGGAGACCTGGGTTCAGTCCCTGGGTTGGGAAGATCCCCTGGAGAAACAAAAGGCTACTTACTCTAGTATTCTGACCTGGAGAGTTCCATGAACTATATATAGTCTGTGGAGTTGCAAAGAGTCAGACATGACTGAGCGACTTTCACTCACATGTACATGTTATCACATACGTATAATGATGGAATACACATTCTGATCAAAGACTGAGACTTTCAGAGTGGATAAATAAAGCTCACCTTTGTGTGGTCTATAAAAAGTACACTTTATAATTTAATTTTTGAGTACTTTTACTTCAAATTCCATAAAATTGTTTGAAGAGTATTTATGAATATTTATTTTTTGCTCTGAATCTGTTCAGATTACAATTTTAAAAACTGGCAAAACTATAACTTATCTTTACATTATAATCATCACATGTAATACATAAGCTTGCATGATAAAGCTCACAAGACAGTGTTATAATTTTTGTTTTACTCAATTATTTGTTTTATACAAATAGGAAGAAATTATATATAAAAAAATGTTTCTGCATTTATCCATGGATTTACCATTTCTTATGCTCTTTGTTATTTTCTGGGGATTTAAGCAGTCTGATACAGTTTCCCTTTCAGTTGAACAATTTCCTTTAGCTTTCTTTTAGTTCAGTTCTTCTGGTAACAGACTCTCTTGATTTACTTTTTATCAAAAATGGTCTTTATTTTAGCTTAAATCTTGAGTTATATTGTCACTGAAGTTAGAATTTGTGATTGACATTTTTATTTCTTTCCTCAGTTTAAAGACAGGGTGCTAAGGGCTGGTGCACTGGGAGGACCCAGAGGGATGGGATGGGGAGGGAGCTGGGTGGGGAGTTCAGGATGAGGAACACATGTACACCCATGGTGGATTCATGTCAATGTATGGCAAAACCAGTACAATATTGTAAAGTAATTAGCCTCCAATTAAAATAAATTAAAATAAATAAAGATGTCTGCCTCCTTCTAACCTCCATCTTTTTTGATTCACTCATTAATTGGATTGTTGTTTCACTGTTTATGTATCTGTATGTATATATTGTTTTTCTTTTGCTGCTATCACAAGTTGTCGTTTCTGACTTTGAACCTCCTGACTACAGTGTCCTTTTTAGGGTTTGTTTGTATTTTTAAAACATCTAGCTAAATTTTTTTCCCATAAGAATTTGGGAAATATGCAGCCATGACATCTTCAAGGTGTTTTGCTTTGTTTTTTTCCTTTCCTGTCCCATCTACTCATTCTGTGATTCCTTTTCCACACTTGACTATATGATCCAGTCTAACTTGTCCTTGAGGCTCCAGTTACTTTTATTTGCCACCCTGTTTCTTTCTGTTATTTATCTTGGATAATTTCTATAGTTCTGTCACAAATTATTTATCCTTTCTTCTGTCATGTCCATCTGGCTAATTCTACCCAATAAATTTCTAATTTCAGAAATTCTGCTTCTCACTTCTAGGGTTTCCATTTAGTCTCTTTCCCATATTTATATTCAAGAGAAAATATAAAGTACTTTATTTGATTCAGTGTGTGAAAAAATATCTAATTTTTAATTTGTCTATTTAAAAAAAGGAAATATTTAAAACACTCATTAAAATATCATCTCCAGAAGACATCATGAATAGGTGCTTCTATACACTGATTTCTTTAAATATTGACAAAAAAATAAGTACTTAGTACATAGTCTAGCCTACTAACAAGTTAAGTATTAATTTTTGAATCTGAATGATTTTATTTTAGTTTTGTTTTATATTGTAGTATGGTTGATTAACAATGTTGTATTAGATTCAGATGTACAGGAAACTGATTCAGTTACACATATGCATGTATCTATTATTTTTCAAATTATTTTCCCATTTAGTTTATTACAGAGTATTGAGCAGCATTCCCTGTGCTATACAATAAGTTCTTGTTAGTTATCTGTTTTAAATATAGCAGTGTGTACATTACAGTCCAAACTCCCAATCTATTCCTCCCCCTCACCTTTCTCCATGGCAATGGTAATTACGTTTGTTCTGTGTGAGTCTGTTTCTGGTTTGTAAATAAATTCATTTGTATATTTTGTTAAGAGTCCTCATATAAGCAGATGTCATATGATATTGATCTTTCTCTGTCTGACTTACTTTACTCAGTATGTTAATCTCCAGGTACATCCATGTTGCCTGCAAATGGAATCATTTCCTTCTCTTAAATAACCGAGTAATATTCCATTATATATGTGTACCACATTTTCTTTATTCATTCATCTTTGATTTGGTTTTAAGCCATTTATTAATATATTATCTTCAATCTAGTTATGACTGTCACCAATATGTAATGCAGGGTGCAATATCATGCAATATTTAGTGACTCATCATCATTATAAGAAAATTTCATATTTACTTCAAAGTTTTATAGAAGGTTTTATTCACAGAGCAAAGATTATTATTTCATAATTTGAAGGAATATTTTGTTAGCAGTTAGCACATACACAAATACACTATTCCTGTGGATTGAAAGTATTAACATATTTACATTAACATTTGTATTAACACTAACATATTTGCATTAACATTAATTAACATATTAACATAGGGCTACCAGGAGTTCTAAATAGTAAATGTGAATTGCATTTCTCAATGTCCATTGGGAATGAAATATTTTTCCAGGTGCATTTAGTGGGTTTTGTATAATATTTATTTTTTGAAGAAAACTAATTTACAAATATTTCTTCTCTTGTATAGCAAGTGATTTAAAACACATTTTATGAATGTTTGACTTTCTGACACCCTACCAATGATTTAAGTACAAATTTTTCTTGATGACTAGTAGTTTGTTGTTCTACTTTTGTGGATATCTCAGTTCTTTGAAATGTGTGAATACTAAGCACTTGACATTCAAAACTTTTAAAAATCTAGGATAAAATAACCTTCCTATGTACTCCAGGAATAACATTTGATATTTAAAAGAGCATTTAAAAACGTCCCTTTTCAATATTTTTTGGTCAGGGCATGATGCTTGGCACTTTTGCAGTCATTGTGTGATAATAAGGGTTTGTAAGGAGGGTGAGACATAGAGAAAAAGAGAGAGAAAGAGGAAAGGAAATATAAAACAGATAAAACAGTTCTATTTTCTCATTCATCAGTAAGATCAACAGACCTGGGTATTACCAGCTTTTCTCACGTAGGGCTGTAGCAAATGTCCACTAATTGTAACATAGAATACCCCTGGTGATTTTTCTTTCTTCTTTTCCTTCTTCTTCTTCCTCCTCCTTCTCTTCTTTCCCTTTAGTCCCTTCTTTACTTAAAGCTGTGCTGCTTCATTGTGTATTTAAACATTGCCTTTCTACAGTCATCAGCACAATAGTTGGATTCTGAGACTCAGTTCTATCCTTATTATTATGGGAGTAAAGCAGAGTATTCCATGCTGCTTACACTATTAAAATTTTACTATACTTAATGCATAGTCAATAATGCTCCTATTTCTCTCTGTCTACACTCTTTAACCAGCTAAATCCTTTGCACAAGTATATTATCAGTGTTATTCTTCATTCACTTAGTATATGGGTTCTTTCATTTTTGATGATGATGTTTTTTATATCTTTATTTCCTTATAATGCACATTTAAAGGACACCATATATGACTTTTCGTTCCCCTAGTGTTTACATCTTTGAGGGCTTTTCATTGTCAGTGTGATATTAACAGTACATTCCATCTTATCCTTTTTAGATTGACAAATGGCTTTTCTTTTCTTTATTTTTTTTTAACTCTAAATCCTTATACACAGTATTGGCAAAGAAGAATGCATAAGAATTTTAATGCTTTATTCATTCAGATCATATCTGTTCTTAGATTTTTCCAGCTTACCATGATACCTGCTTGATATCTCAGTGGAACAAAGGACTGCATTCACCAGTTAGTTAAATATCATAAATAGGATGAATTCATCCTATGTTCAGCAGTAGAGCACACAAAATGAAAATTTTAATCCATAAATTACATTTTACTACAGTCACTCATTTTGCAGTGTTAGAGGGTTTGTTTGGATGATCATTTGTGTACATAGCATTGCGGTAAAGCAGCAGATAACAACACTAATTGTTATGTGAGGAAGGCAGAGGGAATTTACCACTTGCATTGAGAATAGAAATACAAATGCATAATGAGTTTCAGCTCAAGGTTCATAGTCAGTTTTCTTCTTATTGAATCCAAACTGTTCTTCCACATAGGAAATTATACTTTCAATATATTTAAAAATTTTCTTAGAATGTTCAAAAATGTACTTGCAATGATAAAATATGGAAGCATGCCAAAGAATACCAAAGTCTGTAGTATCTGTTTACTAAGACTTTGCTTTGGCATCCTATCAGCATAAATTAGTTAACTTGCTTTCAGGAAAATGACAAAAAGATTTGATTATATTATTAATACATTCATGATACACACATATACATTATAAAGTGGCTATAATGTTACTTGCTGCTACTGCTAAGTCACTTCAGTCGTGTCCAACTCTGTGTGACCCAATAGACAGCAGCCCACCAGGCTTCTCCGTCCCTGGGATTCTCAAGGTGAGAACACTGGAGTGGGTTGCCATTTCCTTCTCCAATGCATGAAAGTGAAAAGTGAAAGTGAAGTTGCTCAGTAGTGTCCGACTCTTCGAAACCCCATGGACTGTAGCCCACCAGACTCCTCCGTCCATGGGATTTTCTAGGCAAGAGTACTGGAGTGGGGTGCCATTGCCTTCTCTGTTATGTTACTTGAAAGTGAAGTCGCTCAGTCGTGTCCGACTCTTTGCGACCCCATGGACTGTAGCCTACCAGGGATTCATCCATGGAATTTTCCAGGCAGGAATACTGGAGTGGGTTACCATTTCCTTCTCCAGGGGATCTTCCCGACCCAGGGATCGAACCCAGGTCTCCCACATTGGAGGCAGGCACTTTAATTATCATTTAAATTGTATCAGCTTTTCTGGTTTTTTAATATGGTCTCTAGAAAGTCCTTTGTTTCATTGGTTAGACTAATTGTTCACCATTATTTCTTTAGGCAAGAACCATGTGTTTTCTGTGAATGAAATAAAAAAGCCCTCCACTATGTCCTGAAAAACTGTTTTGGAGACGTTTTAGAATGTCAGGCTAGTATACACTAGATCTGGAGAAATGGAGAAACTGCTGTCCTAGTTGTATTAAGCAGCCTGATCTATGATGCTAATTAAGAGTGCCAAGAGTTGTGTTTTCTTAAGACATAGTATGTATAAAAATAAAAGATTGTTCAAGCAAACTCTTTAAGATACATGCTTAAAATATATTTATTTTAGAGAAAAAAACATAAAATGTATCAATTTGTATCATTCAAAAAGTTTTGAGACTATGTATAATCATACAACCATTACAGTAATTTCACATCACTATAATTGGACAATTTCCATCAAGTTAAAATGTCCACTTCTGCTACTTTGCAGTCAGGTCTGCCCTTCCAAATCTATCTGATCTTACTTCATAGTGTTTTGTGTTTCTCAGAAGGTAATAAAAATATAGTCAGTCAATTTGCAGTATTTTGTATATAAGTTTTTTCACTTACCTTAATGTTTTTGAGAATTCATCCATGTTGTTACATGTATCAGCAATTCATCTTTATGTGTTGGACACTGGTTTAATCCAGATTTTGGCTATTATAGACATGGATTAGTGTTTGGATAAAATGCTATTTTAATTCATATTATGATCACCAGGAATATTGTGCTGTAGGTTTTGTTTTTCCTGATGAGGTCTTTCTCTTCATGATATGTTTTTCTATCAGTGTGTTATCAGAATACTATTACTTTTGTAAAAAGATTTGGAAAATAGCTCTACCCCATCTACCTTCTGGTAGATTTTTTGCAGAACTGGTATTATTTCTTCTTTAAATAGTTGGTAGAATTAATTGTTGAAGCCATCCAGGTCTGCAGTTTTATTTATAGGAAAGATTTTAACTATAGATTCATTTTCTTAACTGATACGAGTATATGTATGATATCTATTTTAAATTGAATTTAGCTAGATTCCTTATAGATTATAATATTCTTATTGTTCTTTCATAAGTCTCTAGCATGGGCCATATGGGCCTTTGAAGTGTTATATTTGTGTATTCTTTTTCCTGAGATACATAGTCTCTGTAATCAGTAATCAGATTTCCTAAACATTAAGGGCAAATATTGTTCTGAAACAGAGTCATTTATTTTGTAGTTGGCACAAATGTCTCTGGATTTTAAAGTTCAAAGTTTCTTTTTCTTAAAACAGATTGTAGGGAAAAATTGAAAGGCATCTGCTTCTGAAATTTGTGGGAAATTTTTAAATTAAGGATGAAATATGTTATATCTATATATATATATACTTAGGAGAATACAGATTTTCTGTTTCTACTTGTGTCAGTTTTAGAAAGATAAGTGCATGTATTATTTTAAGGATTGTCCATATATCATCTACATTTTCAAACTTTTGGCATGAAGTTGTTCAGAATATCCCCTTTTTACCACTGGTTTCCTATGTCACCAACATCTCTTGTCAGGCACTAATATTCACAATCCCCCACTCACCAGAGCTGTCACCTTTGTTCCACCTGTCTGACTTGGACCAGCTGCTGCTTCTCAGGTGCACTGAGAATGAAAGATCTGCTTAAACTTAAGAGGTTCCCTGAGGGCAGAATCAGAGTTTTCTCTCCCCTCTCTGCTTTCCTTCTCTCTGGGATCTTGACCTTATAAGTTCTTTTTGCTTTGAAGATTCTTAGGCTTCCTAATTTATATGTTTATTTTTTCTGCTGTTGCTGTTTCTGGTTGCTATCAACAGTTCTGAAGGCTTCAGATGAGCTAGTCGGCTGCAGTCTTGTGTATCCAACTGTGAGGACAAATATGGATCAATGGGCCCTGCTGCTGTTATCTGAGTTCTTCACTGCAGTGGAGCTTAGAACATACTTCCCATGATTGATCCAATCAGTGACCTTGCACAACAGGATGGTATAATAGGCCTGTGTCAGTGAGCTGTAGGATTCCTCTGTTTTTGCTCAAGAACTCATTATAAGTCTTGCCAAATTTTCTTCATATTGTGTTATGTAAGGAAGGAATTTCTCTTGGATTCTTTTGGCTGGTCTGACAATCAAATTAACAAGTAATTAGGAGAAAGATAAATACATTTAATTTTGTACCTTCAGAGACCCCATAGGTATAGGACCAAAGATGTGACTAAAGCAGGCTGTTTATATATCTTTTTAGGCAAAGAATCGTTTGTGAAGATTTGAGAAAAAGGTGTGTGGAGGGGTCCTTAATTAATCAAATTAATGAAAAACTAACAGTATGCATTGCTACAGCTTTCTTGCCTTGACTCCCTTCTTTCTGATGATAAGGCAGCCCTCCATCCCACTGGTCTTTGTTGATACCAAAAGAGAAACTCCCCAGGTCATTAGGTGCCCAATATGCTACTACAGATCAGTGGCGAAATAACTCCAAAAAGAATGAAGGGATGGAGCCAAAGCAAAAACAATACCCAGTTGTGCATGTGACTGGTGATAGAAGCAAGATGCGATGCTTTAAAGAGCAATATTGCATAGGAACCTGGAATGTCAGGTCCATGAATCAAGGCAAATTGGAAGGGATGGAGCCAAAGCAAAAACAATACCCAGTTGTGCATATGACGGGTGATAGAAGCAAGATCCGATGCTGTAAAGAGCAATGTTGCATAAGAACCTGGATTGTCAGGTCTATGAATCAAGGCAAATTGGAAGTGGTCAAACAAGAGATGGGAAGGGTGAACGTCGACATTCTAGGAATCAGTGAACTAAAATGGGNGACACAACTGAGCGACTTCACTTTCACTTTTCACTTTCATGCATTGGAGAAGGAAATGGCAACCCACTTGTGTTCCTGCCTGGAGAATCCCAGGGACGGGGGAGCCTGGTGGGCTGCCGTCTGTGGGGTCACACAGGGTCGAACACGACTGAAGTGACTTAGCAGCATGCTACAGTCCATAGGGTAGCAGAGTCAGACACAACTGAATGACTGAACAACCAACAACAAATGTGAAAGGTCAAAGACCACCTCAATTCACTCTTCTGATAAACATCAAGAACTACCATTTCGGTGCCTTAAAATATAAAAATTGTTTACCTATATGTCTTATCTGCAACATAATATATTAACAAAAAAGCACTATTACTAAAGTTTTCATATTTTAGTTAACTATTTAAATGTTTAGATTTATTTCTCCTTTGCTCCCTTGTATTTAACTTACTGTATTCAGAAACATTCTGAGAAGGTATCCATAGGTTTTGCCAGACTGCCAAAAGACCCATGACAAAAACTACTCCTGCCTAAAACCACTGGCAAAAAAACAACTCTGAATCTTCGGTGTGTCTTTACAAGGATACAAAGAGGAATCACTCTAAAGAACAGACAATCCTGGTAGTGATGGACTGGTAATTTAGACCACTCACCTGAAAGCTAGAATATTAAAACAAAATTTGAAAGAACACCACTAACAAAACTATTGGGAACCAGGGTTTCTTATATGAACGGTTAATTCCAGGTAAGGGGGAGGAAATACATGAAGAGCTTGGAATATCTTGCTCATACTAGAAGCCAGGAAGTTATCCAACTTAAGAAGGTATCACTGGAGTGGTGTCACAGAGACAAAAGGGGTTCTTTTACACTATTTTCTTGACTGTTATATCGTTCACCCTCTGTAAGTTCCACGTCCACAGATTCAACCTACCTTAGATAAAGAATATTCAAGGGAAAAAAAATTCCAGAAAGTTCCCCCATAGCACTGGTAACTACTTACACAGCATTTATGTCGCATTTGCAACCACTTACACAGTACTTATGTTGCATTTGGTATTATAAATAATTTATAAATGACAAAGTATATGGGAGGACGTCAGGTTATAGGTTACATGCAAAAACTATGTCGTTTTATGGAAGAGATTTGAGCATCTATGGCTTTCTTCAGGGGATACTAGAACCAATCCCCCACAGATATTGAGGAACTGTATATGACTAAAAATGTCCACAGACCAAAATGTGAACACACTGACACATACCCTAATCACATGCTTACAAGTATCAAAGAATTTGAAGACAGTGCTTCCAGAGGTAGGGCCTTGAGAGGTAAACTCCAAATTTGCAACCACTTTTATCCCTGAGGGTAACGGCCAAGTGTTTGGGGCAGCTAAAGGCAAAAACTTTGCATGGTGAGGGGACCTCATTCCAAAGGCCAGAATCCAGGGACTACCAAAGAAAGGAGGGGTTAGTAAATTCATCTCTCTGTAAGACGGAATCCTGAACTGCTCTTGGGATCTGAGGGAATGGTAAGAGACCTAGCTGCAACTCATCTCTACCTTAAAAATTAGCTGAGATTATCCTAAACCACCTGATCCCTCAGATGTCTGGCAGAGCAACCATAAATCCTCTCCAGGAATACCATCCCAGAGCCCAAATTATCTCAAACAATTTAAAAAATATAATCTACTACATGTGCACCATGTAAATTAACCCATAAAGAGACAAAATAAAAACCAGCTGAAACAACAAATAACCACCACCAAAAAAACCAAGACCCACTAACGTCTAAAGAGCTTCTTGATGGAAAGGAAAGAGGAGAGTGAAAAAGTTGGCTTAAAACTCAACATTCACAAAACTAAGATCATGGCATCTGGTCCCATCACTTCATGGCAAATAGATGGGGAAACAGTGGACACAGTGGCTGACTTTATTTTTCTGATCCAAAATCACTGCAGATGGTGATTGCAGCCATGAAATTAAAAGATGCTTGCTCCTTGGAAGGAAAGTTATGACCAACTTGCTGCTGCTACTGCTGCTAAGTCACTTCAGTAGTGTCCAATTCTGTGTGACCCCATAGACAGCAGCCCACCAGGCTCCCCAATTCCTGGGATTCTCCAGGCAAGAACACTGGAGTGGGTTGCCATTTCCTTCTCCAATGCATGAAAGTGAAGTGAAAGTGAAGTCGCTCGGTCGTGTCCGACTCTTCATGACCCCATGGACTGCTGCCTACCAGATTCCTCCACCCATGGGATTTTCCAGGCAAGAGTACCGGAGTGGGGTGCCACTGCCTTCTCCATGACCAACCTAGACAGCATAATAAAAAACCTTGCCAACAAAGGTCCGCCTAGTCAAGGCTATGGTTTTTCCAGTGGTCATGTATGGATGTGAGAGTTGGACTATAAAGAAGGCTAAGCACTGAAGAATTGATGCTTTTGAACTGTGGTGTTGCAGAAGACTCGAGAGTCCCTTGGACTGCAAGGAGATCCAACCAGTCCATCCTAAAGGAGATCAGTCCTGGGTGTTCATTGGAGGAACTGATGTTGAAGCTGAAACTCCAATACTCTGAGTTTTGAAACTCCAACACTTCTCATCAGCCACCTGATAAGAAGAGCTGACTCATTTGAAAAGACCCTGCTGCTACTGCTGCTAAGTCGCTTCAGTCGTGTCCAACTCTGTGCAACCCCATAGACGGCAGCCCACCAGGCTCCCCCGTCCCTGGGATTCTCCAGGCAAGAACACTGGAGTGGGTTGCCATTTCTTCTCCAATGCATGAAAGTGAAAAGTGAAAGTGAAGTCGTTCAGTCATGTCTGACCCTCAGCGATCCCAGGGACTGCAGCCTTCCAGGATCCTCCGTCCATGGAATTTTCCAGGCAAGAGTACTGGAGTGGTGTGCCATTGCTTTTTCCGGAAAAGACCCTGATGCTGAGAAAGATTAAGGGAAGGAGGAGAAGGGAACGACAGAGGATGAGATAGTTGGATGGCATCACCGACTCAATGGACATGGGTTTGGGTGGACTCCAGCAGTTGGTGATAGACAGGGAAGCCTGGCATGCTGCAGTTCATGGGGTCGCAAAGAGTTGGACACTACTGAGCGACTGAACTGAACTGGGCTGCCGGCTACTGCAGTTACAAAATTATCCTTTAAAGTAAGTTATGGGAGGAAGGCTACAGGAATAAATAACTAAACGAAAGAACATCTGCAACTATCACATTTGAAGTGATTAAAAGTAAGATATAAAACTCTGGTAGAAAACTACCACAGAACCAGATTTTCCAGAAGTGAAAAAACACAATAAACTCAATGGACAGATTATCAGTAAGCTAGTCTTGAGCAGCAGCAGTCTCGTTAAAAATTAGTGAACAAAGGGAGTTCAGAAGAAATATCAAGAATGAAGCATGCAAAGGGTAAATAAAACATCAGGAAAATCTCACAAGTGTTTTAATGGCGTGGAGGGTTGGGAGACAGGACAGCAGAAATACATTAAAAGACAATGACTGCAAACGTCTCAAAAGAATAAAAAACATTACCATAGATTCAGTAAGACATGTAAACACAAAATATAAATTAAAAAATACATAAAATACAAAATATAAATACAAAAATTACAAAATATAAATTTAAAAAATCACAAAAACTGTTCAAAACGAAAGACCAAATAAACAAATAAAAAGCATGAAGTAAAAAAGATTCTATCCATGACAGCAAATACTAAACTGACAGTTTACTTGAGGAAAAAAAAAATGAAAGCTGAAAATGTAATTCAGTAACTTCTTTCAACACCTTAGAAGAAAACCGACAAGTTAAAACTCTATACATATCAAAAATATCCTTCAAAAAGAAAAATCAATTTGAGATATTTTTAGACTAACACAAACTCATAGAATTCACTATTAGGAGTCACACAACAGGGGAAAAACAAAGAGTGTTCTTCAGGGAGAAGGAAAATGAAACTGGAATTGGATTTGACTGGAATTACAGAAAGGAACAGGATTAAGGTAAATGGCTAGTACTAGGGGACTCCCTGGTGGTCCAGCGGTCAGGACTTTGCCCTCCAATGCAGGGGACATGCGTTGATCCCTGGTCATTGAACTAAGATCCCCCATGCCGTGGGGACACCTAAGGCCACTCGCAGAAACTAGTGAGGCTCAAGTCCACATGCAGTTACGAAGAGCCCACCTGCGGCAGCAAAGACTCCACATGCCGCACCCAAGATCCGACACAGTCAAGCGACGGGTTTTTAAAAATAATAAATAAATGGATATTTACAAATAAATAATGTATAAGATAAAATATACACAGAGTTAAAATAGCACCAACTGAGCTACATAAGTGAAAATAAAATAAACGGAGTTTCAGCGTCCACAAAGGGGGGAAATAACCAAACGTTAGATTTTGACAAGTCAAAGATGCATGTTTTAAGTAACCTTGAGGTTAGCAGAATTAAAAAAAAAAAAAAAAGACATCCAAAGAAATGACGGAAAAGACAAAAATCAGGTACAATAAACAGAAAACACAAGAACACATTTAAACCCACTGGAGAAGGAAACGGCAACCCACTCCAGTATTCTTGCTTGGAGAATCCCATGGATGGAGAATCCCACCCCCGGTGGGCTACAGTCCACAGGGTCGCAAAGAGTCGGACACGACTGAGCAACTTCACTTTCATGTCAGTCATTTTGTTAAATATCAAGAGACCAAACACTCCAGTTACAAGAAATATTGTCAGACTAGACTTTTTAAAATCCCAGCTATGTATTGTTGACAATAGAAAAATCCATAGAAAGTATGCAGAAAGACTGCAAATACAAGTTAAAAAAATTAAAAGGCACACACTATACCTACTAATCAGAGAAAAGACAATGCAATTACATTAATATTAAGCTAATTGAACTTTACCTCTAATAATACTTTTGGCTTAAAGGACACATTATTTTAAAAGACTCAATGGTGAGGAAAATATACAATGTTAAACATGTATGCAGTTAGTAACATAACCACAAAATAGATAAAGCAAAAATTATTAAGGAGAAACAGACAAATACAAAATAAGCATACCAATACATTTGTCTTGATAACCAATACAACCAGCAAACCGAAGGGATAAAAGGACAAGAAGAATTTAACACAACTAGCAAAGCTGACTAACAAATATAAAACAAATATTCAAGCACATTCTTTCCAAGTACACACAGGTCGTTTACAAAAACTGATCAGAGCAGTGACGTGGCACACAGAGGCAGGAAGGACGTGCTGGCCTGCACTACTCCTTCCTCTTTCTCTACTCCATAATTGTGCTAGCGGCAGCAGTGTCCATGATCTAGTCGCCAACAAGCAGCTCTTTGCCAGCGCACAGGAGCTACACACTCTACAGGTGAGCAGCCAGGAGACAGTCGCCCAGATCAAGGCTCATGTAGTCTCTCGCGGATCTACAAAGGATCTCGCTGGATCCTCCTCCAAAGGATCCAGTCCTGCTCCTGGCAGGCATGCCCCGAGAGGATGAAGCTACCCTGGGCCAGTGTGGGTTAGAGGTTCTGAGCACTCTGGAAGTAGCCAGCCTCATGCCTGGTCCATGGTTCCCTGGCCCCTGCTGGGAAAGTAAGGGTCAGACTCCGAAGGTGCCAAACAAGAGGAAAAGACAGACTGGGCCAAGAAGCTTATGCAGTAGAACCAGCATTTTGTAAAGGACCCCAATGCCAACTCTCAAGTCCTCCGTAATCTTGGCTTTCTCTAATAAAGCCACTTACCCCAATCATTAAAAAAAAAGATGAAGAACCTGATCAGATTGTATGTTAGGCCATAAAAAATGTCATAAGCTTTTAATTACATAGTGTTCTGACCACAAAGGAATCAAAACAGAAATCAAAAATAAGCACATAGAATACAAAAGATTCTTAGAGCAAAGAAACTATTCTGCACGTAATTATAATGGTGGATACACATTACAAATGTAAAGGCACCCAGACTAAGACCCTGGTGGTCCAGTGACCAATACTCCATGTTCCCAACACGCGCGGCCCAGGTTTGGTTCCTAGTCGGGGAACTAGTAATAGATCCCACATGGCACAACTAAAGATCATGCACGCATCACTGAAAATGGAAGACCCCTCATGCCACAACTGAAACCTTGTACAGCCAAAAAACAAACAAATACATTTTTAAAAAGAGTGAACCCTATGTGACCGTGGATGACAATGATGTCAACGTAGGTTCATCCACTCTAACAAAGGTACAATCTGGTACAGGATGTTGCTAATAGGAGAGGCTGTGCTTGTGTGGGATCAGGGGGTACAGGGAACTCTGTACTTTCTACTCAGTATTGCTGTGAACCTAAAGCTGCCCTTAAAAATAAAAGTATATTTGGAAATAAGGGTAAAAAAAGTTTACCTAGCAGGCTAGGTTAATAAGTATGCTATGATTACAAACAACTCTCAAAATCTTGGTTGCTTAAGACCAAAGAAATTCCCACTTTCTGCCTTCTCCCTCTTTTCTCCCCTCTTGCCTCCCCCCACACCTTCAGCTCTCAGTTTGCTCTAGACACATAAAGACCTGCACTGCAAGAAGCTCTGCTTGTAAACATGATTACTGGCAAGAGGAAGGGAGTACAGCAAATCTCACCACTGCTCTTAAAGCCTGTGTGACAAGTCTCTTCAGCTCACACTTCACTGGCCAAGACAAATCACATGACTACTTAACTTTGGAGGCAGAAACTAAAAGCAAAAATACTGCCACATGCTCTCAGAAAAGATTTAAACTTAATACTGGTGAGGATGTGGAGTCACAAGAATGCATTCACCAGAAAAGAAACTGATAGGTATACCCACACTGGATGTTTGGCATTATCCAATACTGAACATAGGCATAAAAGACCCAACAATTCTACTCCCAAGTCTACCCAACAGAAAAGGAATCAAGAAACATGTACCTGAATGTTCAGAGCACATCCACTTACCCGAGCCCCGTGACACTCATGAAATGAGCCTCCTGGATCATTTATTATCAGGAGATGCTCAGTTCTAAATCCATCGTGGCCCTTGCCCTAGACCAATACTTCCCACAGGCTGTTCTAGCCAACGACTGGCCACAGGCAGGATGCTAAAGAATGCCCATTTCAGCAGGACAAGGGACTCCTCTGGTCCCAACTTTGGCTAGAGGACATGTCACTGGCTTTGCTAAAACTTTCTTAGAACAGCACTTAAGTCCTAAGTTACCAGACATTTTCTTCAATTTCTTCCTCTTCCACATGCATCAGACCTGCAAGGGGCTGTTCACTCTCTCACAAGTATTTCTCCCAATACTGCAAAATCTAATCCAAACTTCCTTTCTTGTCCTTGGGGGGAACTGAACAGTCTCAAAGTGGGAACAACCTAATATTTATCAGCAGGAGAATGAACAGTCATGGATAATACATGAGTAAATCATTACATTCATAAACAAACTACAACTATACGTGACCTTGTGAATGAAATGAATGACAAAAATGAGTAACAGTTGCACGGGTAGTATGTCACAAACCACAGATTTGTAATTACTTCTGTACTTTAAAGTACATTTCACTAAAAAAAAAAAAAAAAAAAAGGCAAGACTCTGAGAAGTCAACTGTCCTTAAACCAAAAGGGGAACTGGCTACTTACCATTAATCAGATACAACCACAATGGAGAACAGTGTGGAGGATCCTTAAATAACTAAGAATAAAAGTATCATCTGTGTGTGCTCAGTTGTGCCCGACTCCTTGAGCCCCAGTGGACTGCAGCCCACCAGGCTCCTCTATCCATGAAACTTTCCAGGCAAAAATATCAGAGGTGGGTTGATATTTCCTCCTCCAGAGGATCTTCCTGACTCAGAGACAGAATCAGTGTTTTCTGAGTTTCCCACATTAGCAGGCAGATTCTTTATCACAAAGCCACCTGGGAAGCCCAAAGGTGATGCTGAGGGTGATGAGGGCCAGAGGAAACAATAATTCCTTCCTCTTTTTCTCCCTCCCTCTCTCCCGCTTCTTACCTTCACCTTAGTATTCATTTGAGTAGACATCAATGCTACTCTCAAAACTACCATATATGACTCAGGAGGAGTCCATCAAAGCTGTATATTGTCACCCTGCTTATTTAACTTATATGCAGAGTACATCGTGAGAAACACTGGAGTGGAAGAAACACAAGCTGGAATCAAGATTGCCAGGAGAAATATCAATCACCTCAGATATGCAGATGACACCACCCTTATGGCAGAAAGTGAAGAGGAGCTAAAAAGCTTCTTGATGAAAGTGAAAGAGGAGAGTGAAAAAGTTGGCTTAAAGCTCAACATTCAGAAAACGAAGATCATGGCATCTGGTCCCATCACTTCATGGGAAATAGATGGGGAAACAGTGGAAACAGTGTCAGACTTTATATTTTTGGGCTCCAAAATCACTGCAGATGGTGACTGCAGCCATGAAATTAGAAGACACTTACTCCTTGGAAGAAAAGTTATGACCAACCTAGATAGTATATTCAAAAGCAGAGACATTACTTTGCCGACTAAGGTCCGTCTAGTCAAGGCTATGGTTTTTCCTGTGGTCATGTATGGATGTGAGAGTTGGACTGTGAAGAAGGCTGAGTGCCGAAGAACTGATGCTTTTGAACTGTGGTGTTGGAGAAGACTCTTGAGAGTCCCTTGGACTGCAAGGAGATCCAACCAGTCCATTCTGAAGGAGATCAANCTAAGGTCCGTCTAGTCAAGGCTATGGTTTTTCCTGTGGTCATGTATGGATGTGAGAGTTGGACTGTGAAGAAGGCTGAGTGCCGAAGAACTGATGCTTTTGAACTGTGGTGTTGGAGAAGACTCCTGAGAGTCCCTTGAACTGCAAGGAGATCCAACCAGTCCGTTCTGAAGGAGATCAACCCTGGGATTTCCTTGGAAGGAATGATGCTAAAGCTGAAACTCCAGTACTTTGGCCACCTCATGCGAAGAGTTGACTTACTGGAAAAGACTCTGATGCTGGGAGGGATTGGGGGCAGGAGGAGAAGGAGATGGCAGAGGATGAGATGGCTGGGTGGCATCACTGACTCGATGGACGTGAGTCTGAGTGAACTCCGGGAGATGGTGATGGACAGGGAGGCCTGGCGTGCTGCGATTCATGGGATAGCAAAGAGTCGGACAAGACTGAGCGACTGATCTGATGTGCTAAAAATGTTGTGGGCATCCAAACACAGCTATAAATTACACAAATGAAATCCTGACCTTCCCCTTAAGGGTCTTACACTTTGTTTGGAATGAAATGAGAAAACAAACAAGTGAATTGATTAATATTAGATAGTGGCAAAGATTATAGGGGAAAAAAGTAGGGTGATGGTGAAAGTGGCTCAGTTGTGTCCAACTCTTTGCGACCCCATGGACTATATGGTCCATGGAATTCTCCAGGCCAGAATACTGGAGTGGGTAACCTTTTTCTTCTCCAGAAGATCTTCCCAACCCAGTTCTCCAACATTGCGAGAGGATTCTTTAGTGTCTGAGCCACCAGGGAAAGCCAAGAATACTGGAGTGAGTAACCTATCCCTGCTCTGACAGATCTTGCCCACCCAGGAATCACCAGGGTCTCTTGCATTGCAGGCGGAGTCTTTACCAGCTGCGCTATATGGTAGGGTAACAGGCTTCTCAAGTTTGCCCAGAGTTATTCTGTGTTTGGAGTAGTAAATGACAACCCACTCCACTATCCTTGCCTGGAAAATTTCATGGAAGGAGAACACTGGCAAGGTCTGCATGGGGTCACAAAGAACCTGACCCAACTGAGCACACTCACATGCTTTCTGGCTTTAGCATAGAAAGTCTTGCATCCCAGGAAAACCTTCTGGTCCAGGCAAACTGAGATAGTTGGCTGCCCTTGCGGTGGGAAAAGAAAATGACTAAGAGAAACCCATCTTTTGGATGAAGAGTCAGGGAAGGCCTTCCTGGGGGGTTGACATTTGAGTCAAAACAAGAATGATACAAAAGAACTGTGTTCAGATTTCTGTCGAGCCATCAGGATGAGGCTCATCCCCTCCTAGAGAGGGTCCAAACAGGAATTTGTGTATTGAGAATATGAATAAACACTTATGGAATATTTTCCATAGGTCAGACAATGTAAATATTTTATGTCCTTCAGTTCCTATGTCCAAGTAGTAGGCAATGTTACTCCCATTTTACAAGTCAGACATAAAGTGACAAGCATTATCTGAAGTCTTGAGTCTAATAAGTAGAAAGTTGGCATAAAATTTTGCTCTGGCAGTTTGCTCTCTCCGCTATTTTAGCCCTGGGATTTCTTTGGAAGGAATGATGCTAAAGCTGAAACTCTAGTACTTTGGCCATCTCATGCGAAGAGTTGACTCACTGCAAAAGACTCTGATGCTGGGAGGGATTGGGGGCAGGAGGAGAAGGGGATGACAGAGGATGAGATGGCTGGATGGCATCATTGACTCGATGGACGTGAGTCTGAGTGAAGTCCGCAAGATGGTGATGGACAGGGAGGCCTGGCATGCTGTGATTCATGGGGTCACAAAGAGTCGGACATGACTGAGAGACTGAACTGAACTGAGGGAGAAGAATCACTTCCTGCTTAGAAAGGAGATAGAAACAGAACTTTAATTTCACAGAGCCCAGACTCTTGCTATATGCCCATGAAAACTTCTCTAAACTGGATTAGCTTGGACATTATTCTTATCTAATTTAGACCTGATGGCATCTGGGTTAAGCAGTCTCTAAAGAGTTGGATGCTTCCTTAAGAGCTCACAATTCCTTGGGGAAATATGATGGGATGCAAAGGTAGGACTTTGAGTTTCTGAAAATCACAGATGAGGTAAAAAGCAAAAAATAAACGTTTTCTTTTAAGTATAACTGTGATTTTATTTATCTCTGAGCCAGTGTTGCCTGTGGACAAATTAGGAGGCATATATTTACTTAGCTTCTGGCCTGGGTTCATTCTTTAAGTCTTTTCCGAGAAGACCTTGTATACTATATCTTTGGATTTTCCATTGCAACTAACAGGTCCTTGCATTTAGTATGAAATCTATAGACATTTTCTGAAAGTAAAATATTTGGAGGATCAGCATTAGTATCCTAATAAAGTTATGATTACCATTTTTAGTAATTTTCTACAAGATAAATTCTGAAATGACTCACTTCTAGGTTTGGCTAACAACCATTTGGACCTCAAAAAGAACACTATCCCTTGCCATAGTTATAGTTTAACCAAACTCACGCCATGATGACAAGTTCTCAATGTATACATTTATTTGCATTAAAGAACACAGAAAACAGTCCTAGAATGATAGAATGAGGATGTTAAAAGGGCCACTCCTCCACAAAAGCAATGAGAACACTGGCAAAAATCATCAAAAACCACTTTTTCAGTGCCCTGAAAATTAACCAAAGGCTTATAGTAACTCAAAAAGTGTTTATTCAAGGAAGATGATTAAATCATGATAAGAAGAATGAGTGCCATGACATTTTAACTTACTCATGTCCCATCCCATTCTTCCCAGTTCTGCAGTAGCCTTGAACACCAACAGCCTCATATGGATGGTAGGTATGAAAATGAATGGTCTAGAAGCCACTGAAGGGGGAAAAATGATACTGAAGCCCCCCACAGGCCCCATCCCCAGAAATCTGTCATTATTTCATCTCAGTCTCACAATTTGTCTTTCTTTGATCTGATTCAGAGCTCACTTTACAAATTGCCTTTTCTTTAGGGTCTTGGTTAAAAATAATTAGTGGTACTGTTTAGCTCAACAAGTATCCGAGTTGCTGATAACAGCTGGAGCTAGCAAGAGACTAAATAGAACATTAAAAAGGAAAAACTGAGGAGTAAGAACAACAAAATAACATCTACAACCAATCCTGAGCTGAGAGGGATCCTATTTACATCATGTTTTTAAAAATGTTTTCAAAAGAAACAGGAAAATATGGCTTACACCTAGGGAAAAAGCAATGAAAACAACACTTGAATTAGCTCAGGTGTTGGACTTACAAGATGAGGACTCTAAAAGAACAAAGGGAAAGTGTATATAAATAATTAAAGGAAAATATGAGAATATTTCGCCAAGCAGATAACATCAATAAAAGCATAGAAATTATTTTTTTAAAAAAGAACAAAATAGGATTTTTGGAGTTGACAAATACAAAAATTGAAAAATTTGCTAGAGGAGCTCAAAACATATTTGAACTGACAGAGGAAAGAAAGACTGAGCTTGAAGATAGTTTATTGAGATTACCCAGGCTGAGGAACAGAAAGAAAAGAAAATGGGTAAAAATAAACGGTGCCTCAGAAACCTATGGAACATTATCCATAGGGATAATAGAGAGTTTCAGAAGAAAATGTGAAGGAAAAGGGTTGAAAGATATTTGAGGGAATAATTGCTGATATCTTCCAAATTTGATGAAAAACATTAATCTGCATATTCAAGAATCTCAAAAAACTCCAAGTAGTATAAATTTTAGTAGTATAAATCCGCTTTTAGCCACATCATGAAATTAATCCCAGATAAAACTGGAGACTGTGGTTAGCACACCTTCTATAAGAAACACTAAAGAGGACTCTTCAGGCTGAAGAACCAAAATGATGCTAGTCAGTAACTCACAAATGTATGAGTACCTACAAAGTTCTTCCACAGGCAAATATAGATGGGTGTAAAGGGTTTTGGCTTTTAAAATGTTTCATGTCTTACTCTATTTAAAAGTCAACTATATAAAGCAAGAACTTTGTTGATGTGTTTACAATGTTTAAAGCTAATGACAATAATTGCACAAAAAAGGGGGGGAAAATGGGGGTATATTGGTGCAAAGTTTTGGTATTAGTATGGAAATTAGGTTGGTATTCATCCAAACTAGATTATTGTAAGTTAGGATGTTTATTATTATACCCAGGACAACTACTAAGAAAACAAAAACTAATAGCAAGGATATTAAAATAGTATACTATTGAAATATCTAGTTAATGCAAAATAAAGCAGTTATGGATGAATAGGAAAACAAAAAAGACGTAAGCTATGTAGAGAACAAATAGCAAAATAACAGATATAAATCCTATCCTATCAGTAATTACCTAATGTAGATGGACAGCCACTTCAATCAAAGGAAGAGATTGGAAAAAATGGATAAAAACAGGATCTGACTATATGCTGTCTACAAGAGAAACACTTTAAATCAAAAGCACCAACAGATTGAAAGTAAAAAAAGAAAAACAGAAAACCTATACTAATTGAATAGTAACCAAAAGAGCACTGAAATGGCTATACTAAGTCATATTAAATACGCTTGAAGACAAGTTGTTGCTAGGTGTAAAGAAAGACATTTTATAATAATAAGAGGATCAGCCCATCAGGAAGTCTTAGTGATAAACATACGCAACCCAGAGTAACAAAATCTATGAAACAAAATCTGACATAATTGAAGTGAGAAATAGAGCATTCCACAGTAATAGTTGGAGACTTCAATAGCCCACTTCCAAAAATGAATAGAATGACTCAGCAGAAAATTAAAAAGAAACCATGCAGGGGGCTTAGGTTCGATTCCTGGTCAGGGAACTAAGATTCTACAAGCCATTAGTGAAAATCGCTCAGTAGTGTCCAACTTTTTGTGACCCCCATGGACTATATGGTCCATGGAATTCTCCTGGCCAGAATACTGGAGTTTGTAGCCTTTCCCTTCTCCAGGGACTGTTCCCAGCCCAGGGATTGAACCCAGGTCTCCTGCATTGCTGGCGGATCCTTTACCAGCTGAGCCACAATTGGGAGCAGCCAAAAAGAAAAAAGAGAGAAGACTCAAATTACTAAAAATAAGGAACAAATGATGAAGAAGGCGATGGCACCCCACTCCAGGACTCTTGCCTGGAAAATCCCATGGACAGAGAAGCCTGGTAGGCTGCAGTCCATGAGGTCATGAAGAGTTGGACACGACTGAGTGACTTCACTTTCACCCATTGGAGAAGGAAATGGCAACCCCCTCCAGTGTTCTTGCCTGGAGAATCCCAGGGACAGGGGAGCCTGGCTTGCTGCCGTCTATGGGGTCACACAGAGTTGGACACAACTGATGCGACTTAGCAGCAGCAGCAGCAGCAGGAACAAAAGAGAGGCATCCTTACTTACCTTACTAACATGAAAAAGGATTGTAAGGGAAAACTATAACCAGTTGTTGCTAACAAATTATATAACCTGGATGAAATGAATAAATGACTAGAAACACACAAACGACTGATTTAAGAAGAAATAGAATAAGTGAATAGACCTATAAAAAGTAGAGATCGAATTAGAAATCAAAACAATCCCTACAGTGAAAAGCCAACACCTAGATGGCTTCCCTCATTATGTCTGTCAAATATTAACAAAAGTACACAGTGAGGCCAGTATTACCCTGATATCAAAACCAGAAATGACATCATAAGAAAAGAACTACAGATTATTTTCCTTTCATAGCATAGCTGTAAATATCCTCAACAAAATACTAACAAACCAAGTCCAGCATCATAGATAATGGATCATTTGCCATGATTAATTTAGCATATGAAACTTTAACAAGATTAGTTTAGCATATGAAATTCAGTCTATTTGATACAATGAATTAACCACTTCAGTATTCTTGCCTTGAGAACCCCATGAACAGTATGAAAAANTAGGAAAAGGAGTACATCAAGGCTGTATACTGTCACCCTGCTTATTTAACTTATATGCAGAGTACATCATGAGAAACACTGGGCTAGAGGAAGCACAAGCTGGAATCAAGATTGCCAGGAAAAATATCAATAACCTCAGATATGCAGATGACACACCACCCTTATGGCAGAAAGTAAAGAACTAAAGAGCCTCTTGATGAAAGTGAAAGTGGAGAGTGAAAAAGTTGGCTTAAAGCTCAACATTCAGAAAACTAAGATCATAGCATCTGGTCCCATCACTTCATGGCAAAAAGATAGAGAAAGTGTCAGATTTTATTTTGGGGGGCTTCAAAATCACTGCAGATGGTGACTGTAGCCAAGAAATTAAAGGACGCTTACTCCTTGCAAGAAAAGTTATGACCAACCTAGACAGCATATTCAAAAGCAGAGACATTACTTTGCCAGCAAAGGTCCATCTAGTCAAAGCTATGGTTTTTCCAGCTGTCATGTATGGATGTGACAGGTGGGACTATAAAGAAAGCTGAGCACCGAAGAATTGATGCTTTTGAACTGTGGTGTTGAAGACTCTTGAGAGTCCCTTGGACTGCAAGAAGATCCAACCAGTCAATCCTGATGGAAATCAGTCCTGAACATTCACTGGAAGGACTGATGCTGAAGCTGAAATGCCAATACTTTGGCCACCTGATATGAAGAACTGACTCATTTGAAAAGACCCTGATTCTGGGAAAGGCTGAAGGCGGGAGGAGAAGGGGATGAGAGGGTGAGATGGTTGGATGCCATCACCGACTCAATGGACATGAGTTTGAGTAAACTCCTGGAGTTAGTGATGGATAGGAAGGCCTAGCATGCTAGTTCATGAGGTCGCAAAGAGTCGGACACAACTGAGCAACTGAATTGAATTGAGTCCACTTGAAGAAAAACTTTTTAAGATTATACAAAAATACCAGGGTCACCAAAAATTACCTATTATAACCCAATGATTAATTCTAAATAGAAAACATTTAACAGACCTTCCAGCCCAAGATGGAACCGTCACCACAGCATTTATAGATCCCAGTTCAGGGTCCTGTCCACATCAATAAATTTGGCCTGACCCAACTTTACATTCCCTCCACCATAATCTCACATCCTTAACGTCCATTCTCACAATTATTCCCCAGGCAAATTCTTTTGGAGGGTAGGTCTACCTCTTCATGAATCACACCTGGCACCTCATCCTTTGGGGCCTTCTGGGAGGATTCTAGGTGAAGCCAAATGCAGGTTTTTCAGACAGAGATTAAGTTCAGACAGGGGATGAAAAGGCTGTTTCTCCTGGCAAAGGTAGCCCAACAGAATTTAGGTGTTCAAGATCTCCAGCTAAATCAGAAACTGACCATATGTCTTTAATCCAATTTTCAGGATTCCACTCCTAATCAATCCAAGTTCTCACCTACTAACAGGGAATTCAACTTGCAGTATTAGGGCAGTCACAGAAACTTTCAGNTGTTTCCCCATCTATTTCCCATGAAGTGAAGTTAGCCAATATATTAAAATACTAATAAAATTTAGCTGCAATATATTAGAAAAAAGCAAGAATCATTCAATCTCAATTTAAAAGACAGTTTTATTTATTATTATTTTTTTGCTCTATGACAATTTTTGATAAATCAGTCCAGTTTTTGAAACTCGTTTTGTTTATTGATTAAATGCAAGCACTAAGATTCAGCATTCAAATAATGAGGCTGAATTATTTTAATGTACATGAAACTGCTTTACAACACCCTCAATACAATTATAGACATTAGACATTTTATGGATAGAGTTGTAGTAATAAAATTGTGATAAAAGTATTACATTTAAATATTTATCTGAAATAAAAATTATGCACTATCTTTTTTTTTAAATAACCATTTAACTAGGATGTGGAAGACAATATACTAAGCATAGGAGATATAAGGCCACGATGTCCCTGTTCCCAAAATATCTTCAATTTATTGAATGACTACTATTTTCCTATTTTGTTCTGCCTTTTTAAAAGTACTTTTCTATAATTTCAAGAATGAATACCTTTGGACACTCAGTGAAGCAGAGTACATTATGGCTTTTAGTACATCTGGCAGAGAAACTATTAATATTAAAATCATATGTAGCCACTGATGCTGTGATAATCATTTTGCATGCAACTGCTTATTGTATGTTATTTATGGACTCTTCTGTTAAAAAGATACACATTTCTGAGTTGTTTTACTAAAAGTCCTATCTTGTATACAGCATAATTATGTAAGTGGACATAGCCTGTATTATAACCTATGAACAACTCTTCTCCTAATTATCAGCCTATTTAGAAAAAAATGTTGTGCTGAGGAAGTGAAAGAAATGAAACTACTTTTAACTGTTATATGCTTGCAGGCATGCTAAGTCGCTTCAGTCGTGTCTGATTCTGTGCAACCCCATAGACGGCAGGTCACCAGGGTCCTTCGTCCACAGGATTCTCCAGGCAAGAATACTGGATTGGGTTGCCATTTCCTTCTCCAGTAAATAAATATCATATACTACACAACACAAATGAATGATTCACTGCTGTTATTTGATGCCTTGTAGAATGTGAAAATTTTGATACATTTTAGATGCACGCATGTGTGCGTTCTCAGTTATATTCAACTCTTTGTGACCGCATGGACTGTAACTCACCAGGCTTCACTGTCCATGGAATTTCCAGGCAAGAATACTGGAGTGGGTTGTCACTTCCTACTCCAAGTGATATTCCCAACCCAGGGTCTGAACCTGCATCTCCTGCATTGGCAGATGAATTCTATACCACTGTGCACCTGGGAGGGAATTAGTTTTATCTTCACATTTTTATGTTTAAAAAAAAAGCTAAAATTACATCTAATCAAACTCAGTGACACCAGAAAGTCATTGATATTAGCTTATTTGTTGGATAAAATAATGGATTGATGTTAATATACAATGTCTTTGATGTTTAGCAGTACGTTAGGTGCTAGATGTATTAATTTTTTATGATTATAAATACAATATGACTTTTAAAATACACCTTATATCCTGTGTTTGTGTGGTTCAGAAACTTTCTGTGAATATACTCACAGGAAATAGAAAATTTTGGAAAATTTACCCATACACGATATATGCACAGGATGAATATTCTTTTGTGGAAGAGTGTTATAGGATATGTTTATTGGCACACAGGCCTCTACGAGTTAATTTGTCAGTAACACTGACCACTTTAAGATAACACCCACAGATATCTCCAGCTATTAGCAAATAGCCCTTAGAATGCAAAATCACACCTTAAGTTAAGATAAATCAGATCTTCCTTTTTAATGGCTATAGAACTTCTGTAGCAACTCTGTTAAGGTACTGTGCGTTTATATGAGTACTGGAAAATATTACAGTTTCAAATGAGAGATATTACATAATATCACACGTGTTCCATAAAGACCTCTCAAAGTCTACATATTGCAAGACTGCACTAGCCTTAAAGTAATGACTACTTGACACTTGGATTAGCAAACCTAAATTCAGTTCTCACTCAGCATGATAAATCAGTCTGCCAGTGAGTTAAATCTTTGCCACAACAAAATTCAACATTTTTAAAGAAGATTATCCAAATCCAGGCACATAACATCTGTAACAGGCAGCATTCAATACAAATTAGTAGACATGTCAGTAAGCAGGAAGATAAAGAAATAACCTGGAAATAAATAGCTAACAGAGACATACAAGGGCACCTAAAATTGGAATTGTCAACCAAAGATTTAAAGTAATTATTCAAAATGTGTTCAAGAATTTAAAGAAAAATAAATAAGTTAAAACAGACAAAATGAGTGATGAAACAGCAAATCTCAGTGTACTAGAGGAAACTATAAAATAGAAGTTTGAGAATTGAGTATTATAATAAGTAAATCAAAGGTCCACTGAATGGGCCCAACATACACTGCAAAAGAGAAGAGGAGGAGTGGGGCTGGTTAAGGATTGAAAAAATGAACAATTTCTATATGTGATAGACTCAGAATGTGATAACAAAAGGGCAACATAGGGACAGAAAACATACATGTACACCCATAGCTGATTCATGTCAATGTATGGCAAAAATCACCACAATGGGGTAAAGTAATTAGCCTCCAATTAAAATATTAATTAACTAAAAAAAATTAAACATTAAAAACTAAAATATAATTTGAAGAAAGAGTGATTAAGATTCCACATATTATGTCAAAAATATCAAGCTACAAATAAAAGGAGTTTATAAAAGACAATGGCCCCCAGATGTTACATTCTTGAGGAAAGAAGGGGAGCAAATAGGATGGTAGGCAGCAGGTAATTGTGATATGCTTTGATTTCTCTCCCCTTTCCTAACAAATAAATAATAAAAGCAAAAAAAACAAAAAGGATTCTGTCCCGTGTTCCTATGAAATCTTCAGTAATGTCTCTGTCTATTTGACATATGTAACCCAATGTATGAATGAGTTCAGTGTTGGAACAGACCAGTAGCAGTATTGTTGTTTTATATATATTCTAACTTGGTTGTACTGTTATGTCTTGGCTGTAAAGATAGCCTCATATTCTCCAAATGCTTACTCCTGGAACTCAAAGATATTTAAACAAATAGACATTAAAAAAAAATTGATGAGGCTTATTATGCAAGGAAAATAATGTTTTATACTTGCATTTTAGTAATATTTATTTTCTCATAGTTGTAATTATTACGTTTTATTTCTTAAGCCTTACACTTCCTTTACACATCTCATTCTATTCATAAATGGAAAAAGTTTTTTGGTGGAATTAAGTACATTTAAGTCTTGTTCTTTGGCTTATGCTCAGTTAACTTGTATATTTGACAGATTAAATGTTCCCAGCCATAAAACACCATTTATAAACTTCATTAAATTCTCATGACACTTCAGATTACAATTATAAATTTAATATATCTAATTATTTCAAGCACATCAAAAACTTAATAAGTGAGACTTTAAGAGCCAATCTGCAGTTTTCCAAATACCATTCATCTGCCAAAAAGACCAGTGACATGCCACAGAGTAAAGAATTTTTGAGTTTAAAACTCTAAATTGGGATGACAGGAAGTTGAGTTTTTGCTGATGCCACTCTCTCTATATATGTGCTTTATCTCCCTCTCTTTTATAATCTCCTATTCTCAGTGGTTGCTTTTATTTCTGCTTCTTAAGATATTTTGTGTACATGTGTTAATTTCATTGACTTTTCTCTTTTCTATTTCATTCATCTTTTAATCTTGTAATTAAATAATTCCTTAAGTATATCACTTTGTAAACTTTTAGTATATGAGTGAATTAATAATTGAATGGATGAATCACCTGGCATACTAATTTACTGTGCAGATTTCTGAGATTATATATTGCAGTTTATAATTTTAAAAAAACATTATATGGGTCTTAAGAATCATATATATATGAGTGAATGAGATATATATATATATATATATAGATAGATAGATATAGATATATATGAACTTGAGAACACATTCAATATTACATTAACTTTACCTAGGAGAGTACCTGTACAAAAAACTACCCGGTAGCTGTTGGTTAAATTGAGTTAGATTTTTTTTTGGTCATCTCTTCAATTATTTGTTTTAATGTCACTGGCAATGGTAAAAAAAAAAAAAAAAAAGCACTTTTTTTTTCTAATCATAGATCTTTGCTTATATTTTTTCTTATTGACTTATGTTAAAGTCTCCAGTTACAAAAACAGTATATCTTTTGTGTCTACTAGCATTTCTACTGATTTAGCCCTTTCAATATAATACTAATTTGTGTGTGATAATTAACAATTTATTGTTTCACTTCTAATAGCTGTCTGTTTTTTACCTAGCAAATTTCTTTCCTTCATTCCTGTTAGTAGAAAACCCCATCTCATGCCAGTTTCCCATTTTAGTAATGAACACATAGTCAAGAGTTCTTTCCTAGCAATGTGAATCCTGTACACAGATAAGTTAATTGTATAGTTGTGATACAGTTGTGTTCATTCACCTGATGGCAGTGCCCTAGTGACCTACTTTTTAATGATAAAAGTTATGTGCTCCTTTCAGCAAATAAACTGTAAGAACATAATCCAGATAAATGTATTCATTTCAGTTCAGTCGCTCAGTCGTGTCTAACTCTTTGCGATCCCATAAACCGCAGCACACCAGGCCTCCCTGTCCATCACCAACTCCCAGAGTTTACTCAAACTCATGTCCATTGAGTTAGTGATGCCATCTAACCATGTCATCCTCTTTTGTTCCCTTCTCCTCCTGCCTTTAATCTTTCCCAACATAGGGTCTTTTCAAGTGAGTCAGCTCTTTGCATCAGGTGGCCAAAATATTGGAATTTCAGCTATAAATGTATATTCATATATAAATGATGTAAAGTTTAATATATCCATAAAACATACAGAGAAGCAGAAATGTGAATAGATATTTAGGTAACCTTTTGGGTGCTAGGCAGACAGAAATCACATTCTTGAGGGGCTGCTGCTGCTGCTAAGTCAGGTCAGTCATGTCCGACTCTGTGCAACCCCGTAGACGGCAGCTTACCAGGCTCCCCCATCCTCGGGTTTCACCAGGCAAGAACACTGGAGTGGATTGCCATTTCCTTCTCCCATACATGAAAGTGAAAAGTGAAAGTGAAGTCGCTCAATTGTGTCTGACTCTTCGTGACCCCATGATCTATAGCCCACCAGGCTCCTCTGTCCATGGGATTTTTCCAGGCAAGAGTACTGGAGTGGGTTGCCAAACTAGGATTCAGTTTAGGAGGAGGGAAAGGAGAAGTGAATCACACACCCAGTCCAATATCCACTTAGGACATTTTCTCATATTCTAAATTAGCATGGGGAAGTATGCTAGGAAGGTATGCTACAAATATTTGAAAACTAAATCAATGTTGATGAGAATCTTATAATTCTGAAGAAAATAAGACCACCTTTGGAAGGAATCAAGCAGGAAGAGCCCCAGCATTTACCCTAGACTCTCAGTTTAAAGCACTCCTAGATAAACACATCTAGAGAGTTATTTGTTAGATAATAATAAGACACAGAAACATATGGACCCTTACTTTGTTGAGTGTGTGTGTATGTATGTGTATAAAGTCAAAATTTGGACAGTTATGAGTTTACAGTCTATATAGTGATAAAATGACATTCTTTACTCAAATTCACTTAACAAGAAAATGGATGGGTTCTATTAATAGGAAAATATACTATTACAGCACAGTAGGAGAAAATGATGAAACACTACAACTAAAAGCATCAAAATGCAAAAATTTGTAAAAATATGTACACTTAATGAAGTGCAAGAAATGAAGACAGAGAATATACAGAAGTACTAAGTATGAAATAGTAGTGGCTGAGAATTTTTCAAAACTGATGAAAGAGTTAAACCCAAAGATGTGAGATACCACCTAATCCAAGCAATTTGAATTTAAATATAATAACACCAAGGTGTGAGATAATAAAATGTAAACAACAGTTTTATTGTTTTCTTTTTCATTCCACATACCTTCATTTTTTTTTTCACTTGTCTTTTGCACTGGCTAGGACATTCACTGTAATATTGAGTAAGAGTGGTGAGTTATCCTTATGTTTATATTGATCTTCAGCAGGCATTTTCTAGTGACTCACCATTAAATATGATGTTAACCAAAGGTAGAGATGTTCTTTTATCAAGTTAAGATGCCGGGAGCCACCACAGGAGATCCCACCCGTGACAAAGGTCATCTGGGCAAAGGTGGATCAGAATTTGAGGGACTTCCTGGACCAGCTCAAGCATCTACCTCAAAACCAGAATCTGTCTGTCTTACTATTTTGTGCCTTTCACCAGCTCTCCTGACATTAACAGGGAGCTATCCCTGACCACCTTTCTCTGAAAAAATCAACTTAGGATTCTAGCTAATAAGTCTCCTGGACCTGAGAGGAGTATTTCAAACCAAACCCTCTCTTTTAGCATTCTAGCTTGCTTGGCAGGTTTATCCAGACTCTTGCAGCTGCGCATATGATTGTTCACAGCATCCCAACTGTGAGAGGCACAGGAAGCCTAAAACATAGAGCCTTTCAAAGAGTTAAAAGCTATTAGAGTAGTGCTGGTGTAGGATTTCATTAGTGGGCCAATGCTTGTTGCTAAGTTTCCATATCTCTAATCCACTGTGCACCTGGGAGTGCATTAGTTAACATAGTTGGAATGTAAGAAAACAAGTGTAGCCTTGAAATTAACCACATCAGACCTTTGAGCTAATTGGTTCTTTCTTGTAACTCACTACACCTTTGCTCCCTGAGAAATGTAACTCTGCTTAGCATTTTCTGAGGTTGACATAGATTAGAAATATAAAGAAAAAACACTTTGAGGGAAAATAAGTTTTCTGGTTGAGCAGCCTTTTATTGAAAGAGGGTCATAAAATGTTCACAGGCCTCCAAGGCCAGAAGATAATATACACGACATCGTTTGTCAGAAAGGTATGCAGAAAAAATCTTGGTTTCTATAAGGGCAAAACTGCTGGAATGTTTGGGCTGACTCTGTATGACCTTGCATCTTTCATTTCCCTCTATGTACAAATTAAGGTATAAAAGTTCCTTTTGAAAATAAAGTTATGGGCCTCGCTCAAAGAAGCTTGGTCACCCGTGTCTTTTTTTTTTTTTTTTTTTTTTCTCTCTTACTCTCTTTTTCAGGCTGATCCCTTGGAGCATAGAGGCTCTCTGGGTTCACCTATCTGCCCGGGTTTCTAAGACCTGAACAGGAAGGCGTTCTGCGTCTTCACTCCCTTGGGAGACCAGGAGGGCACCTGTGGCCTCCGTGAACAGAGCAAGCTCCCTGTCTTGGGGGTTTATTGGCTTTTTGTGTAAACCAAGGAATATCAGCCTCTCTCTCTGCTCTATTCCTCTCTCATTCATTCATTCATTCATTTGTCCACCATTTCCCCTGAGGGTTCCCCTGGATCCCGTGAGGGCTGGACCCCAGCATTGAGGAAGTTGATATTCATCACTAGATTTTTGGAATTTTTATCATGAATGAGTATAATTGTTGTCAAATCATTTTCTGCACCTATTGGTTAGATTCTAAGATTTATATTTTTAGTCAGGTTGGAGCATATTCACTATATTTTCCTCAAGGATTGATTCATGTTGACTAAGTTTTTTTTTTTTTTTTCTCCCTTAGGTAGATTAGGAAAGCTGAAGGATGCTGAAGGATAGAGGAATTCCTTTCTCTGCTGTGCTCTGGCCAGCTGTATTTTTTCTGGAGAGTAAACTTTTTTTAAAGTGTAGTCTCTGGGCATGTTGCAAATGCCTACTCATTTTCTGACTCTGCCAGACTCATTAGGGATCGTCCCTGGATCCNTTTTTTTTTCACTTGTCTTTTGCACTGGCTAGGACATTCACTGTAATATTGAGTAAGAGTGGTGAGTTATCCTTATGTTTATATTGATCTTCAGCAGGCATTTTCTAGTGACTCACCATTAAATATGATGTTAACCAAAGGTAGAGATGTTCTTTTATCAAGTTAAGATGCCGGGAGCCACCACAGGAGATCCCACCCGTGACAAAGGTCATCTGGGCAAAGGTGGATCAGAATTTGAGGGACTTCCTGGACCAGCTCAAGCATCTACCTCAAAACCAGAATCTGTCTGTCTTACTATTTTGTGCCTTTCACCAGCTCTCCTGACATTAACAGGGAGCTATCCCTGACCACCTTTCTCTGAAAAAATCAACTTAGGATTCTAGCTAATAAGTCTCCTGGACCTGAGAGGAGTATTTCAAACCAAACCCTCTCTTTTAGCATTCTAGCTTGCTTGGCAGGTTTATCCAGACTCTTGCAGCTGCGCATATGATTGTTCACAGCATCCCAACTGTGAGAGGCACAGGAAGCCTAAAACATAGAGCCTTTCAAAGAGTTAAAAGCTATTAGAGTAGTGCTGGTGTAGGATTTCATTAGTGGGCCAATGCTTGTTGCTAAGTTTCCATATCTCTAATCCACTGTGCACCTGGGAGTGCATTAGTTAACATAGTTGGAATGTAAGAAAACAAGTGTAGCCTTGAAATTAACCACATCAGACCTTTGAGCTAATTGGTTCTTTCTTGTAACTCACTACACCTTTGCTCCCTGAGAAATGTAACTCTGCTTAGCATTTTCTGAGGTTGACATAGATTAGAAATATAAAGAAAAAACACTTTGAGGGAAAATAAGTTTTCTGGTTGAGCAGCCTTTTATTGAAAGAGGGTCATAAAATGTTCACAGGCCTCCAAGGCCAGAAGATAATATACACGACATCGTTTGTCAGAAAGGTATGCAGAAAAAATCTTGGTTTCTATAAGGGCAAAACTGCTGCAATGTTTGGGCTGACTCTGTATGACCTTGCATCTTTCATTTCCCTCTATGTACAAATTAAGGTATAAAAGTTCCTTTTGAAAATAAAGTTATGGGCCTCGCTCAAAGAAGCTTGGTCACCCGTGTCTTTTTTTTTTTTTTTCCTTTTTCTCTCTTACTCTCTTTTTCAGGCTGATCCCTTGGAGCATAGAGGCTCTCTGGGTTCACCTATCTGCCCGGGTTTCTAAGACCTGAACAGGAAGGCGTTCTGCGTCTTCACTCCCTTGGGAGACCAGGAGGGCACCTGTGGCCTCCGTGAACAGAGCAAGCTCCCTGTCTTGGGGGTTTATTGGCTTTTTGTGTAAACCAAGGAATATCAGCCTCTCTCTCTGCTCTATTCCTCTCTCATTCATTCATTCATTCATTTGTCCACCATTTCCCCTGAGGGTTCCCCTGGATCCTGTGAGGGCTGGACCTCAGCATTGAGGAAGTTGATATTCATCACTAGATTTTTGGAATTTTTATCATGAATGAGTATAATTGTTGTCAAATCATTTTCTGCACCTATTGGTTAGATTCTAAGATTTATATTTTTAGTCAGGTTGGAGCATATTCACTATATTTTCCTCAAGGATTGATTCATGTTGACTAAGTTTTTTTTTTTTTTTTCTCCCTTAGGTAGATTAGGAAAGCTGAAGGATGCTGAAGGATAGAGGAATTCCTTTCTCTGCTGTGCTCTGGCCAGCTGTATTTTTTCTGGAGAGTAAACTTTTTTTAAAGTGTAGTCTCTGGGCATGTTGCAAATGCCTACTCATTTTCTGACTCTGCCAGACTCATTAGGGATCGTCCCTGGATCCTCACTGTGAGAAGCTGGTGGGGTTCTTGGAGAGCTCCTCATAATTCTGCAGTCCACAGGAGTGTCTCATTCTCTTAATACTTCACACTCAATCTCTAACAACTTATCAACATTGCTGTTGAATTTTTCCTTTCAGTTCATTGCTCCAGATTTTGGTTGCTGTATCTGGCTTGCTGTACCTGTCTCTCTGGGTTTTAGGATGGAGGTTTTCCTTGTGACTTCAATTCTCTAACGAGTACAAGAAAAGTTTGTTGATTTTCAGTATGTCCAGGTTTTCTAGTGGTAAAGGCAGAAAGGATAGTTCCAAAGTTTTAGGATGTCTGATCAGAGACTGGAAGTCAATTGATTTTTATAAGTGTTTCAGTATTTTTCATGTTGTTGAGTAGGTAATAGAAAATTATTTCCAGCAGCTCAAATCTGACCTACCTACTTGTTCTCATGAATAGAGTTTTATTTGAATACAGCTGTGCCTATTAATTTGTGTATTATTTGTGAGTTGCTGTTGATCACTCTTTAGTTGTTAGAAGCATTGCTTACTATCTAGAGTTTTACATAAAGATTTGCTGACTCCTACTGTAGAACTCCTACTGTTCTATCATCTTGTTACAAAACCAAATTTTAGTCTCCTTACCTGTGTGTAATAAAGTCATCTTGCTGACACATGATTGGGGTGAAGAAAAAGTGCAACATTTATTGCAAGGCCAAGCAAGGAATACAGATGACTTATGCTCAAAAGGGGCTTTCCAGGTGGCGCTAGTGGTAAAGAACCCACCTGCCAATGCAGGAGACATAACAGATGCAGATTTGATGTCTGGGTTGGGAAGATCCCCTGGAGGAGGGCATGGCCACCCACTCTTAATATTCTTGTCTGGAGAATCCCATGGACAGAGGAATCTGGTGTGCTATAGTCCATTGAGCTGCAGAGAGTTGAACATGGCTGAAGCAACCTAGCATGCATGCAATACTCTAAAGACCTGAACTCCTCTGTGGACTTAAGGATAGGGTTTTCAAATACAGTATTGGGGAGAGGGATTCAGGGTGCCAGATAAGCTCCTGGACACTCTTCTTCTTGGTTGATGATGAGTTATCAGGAATCAACATCATCAACCTTCTGGTTCCAAACAGTCTAGGGCCTACATGATTGTGCTCAATTTATTTAGCTTTGTTCAATTGGTGGAGATTCCAGTTGTTGAAAAATAAATTAAGGATATGGCTCAGGATATCCCTTGAGTGGGAATTAAAGACCAGCTTTGTAATAATCCATTGGAAGTTATAGCGGCTATTAAAAAAGTCTTAAGAGCAGCAAAATATAATCTTAAAGGGGAGGTTTATATTTGGAATGATAGTATAATATTTCTAATAAAGTATTTGTAAATGTCACCATACATAAAAAGCCATTTTTACTTAAAAGTCTTTGTTTTGTAGATTAAATGACATATATACCACCTAGATAAGACACAATTACAAAATAGTAATATAAATAAAAGGAACAGTAAGTGATAGTAGTAATAAATACAAAAGTAAGTAAAATTCCAGAGATGAATGTGTTCTTCCAGAGTAAGCGGAGAATCTTTGACCCTTTACTTTCCTGAGGATATTTGTTAATTCTGAATTTGGTCAAGGAAGAAAGAGAAAGCAGTTGTAAGAAAGAGAAAGCAATAGAGCTTTCATAGTTCTATGTGGTGTTCATTGCAAATAGAAAGATGAAAGAGCCCCTAGATGCACAGCTAGTGTCCCATGGGGTATTTGCTGAATTCTCAGAAGAGGCAGGAGGCTGGAGATGAGAAGGGAAGGAGGTCCTCCTAGAAGCAGAAATGTTGAGTAACATTTCTCAACATTTCACCAAGCTAAAGATAGGAACCTGCTAGGGGCAAGCAGTGTATTACAAGCTTGTGACTAGTCTCCTTTGCAATACATTCATCACATTTTTCAATGTGTATATGGCAGAGGATAAGAACTAGCTACAGAAATTCTGACAGACTGTATTTTTTTCAGTTTAACAGGTTTATGCAAGAGAATAAGAGAGAGGCAGAGGAGAGATTGATGCACAAGAGTCAGAGACTATATAGTAATGCTGTAGTAGGTAGCCATTCTCTTCTCCAGGGGATCTTCCTGAACCAGAGATTGAACCCAGGTCTACTGCATTGCAAGCAGATTCTTTACTATCTGTGCTACAGGGGGATATATAGTAACATGAAAGCTATAAACCAGTTCAATGCTGGCTCAGTTCTCAGTGGATTAATGTCATCAGGCGTTACCCAGCCTTCTATGGAAAAGGGTTCTTCTCTTTGAAGTTACTAAAATTGTATCACATACAAGGTCCAGAGTAGGAGAAAACAGATAATAGATATGAGAATAGGCAGAAAATTGTTATGGATATTTAAGTGAAAAAAACTAAAACAAACTCTAGAAGAAAACTTAACAACCATCAAGATATTGAGGTTAACTGACAAGACTTCTTAATTAGCTGTGATTAATATGCTAAATATGCAAAGGAAAAATGAACATAAGATGACATAAAATAATAAAAACAGACATAAGATAGAAAATTTCTAATCTCACAGAATTGTAGTCTCTAAAAAATTTAAAAGTGCATCTAGTAATTTTAAAGAACATTTGAAATTAAGAAGATATTTTATGTGTTTACAAAATTGTTCACTGGTGATATCTTGCAAATCTTAACGTAAGAAACATTAACCTTCACATCATTCAGATAAAAGGAATGAAAACATGTTTCTCAATAAAGAGAGTGGCATAATATTACAAGTATATGATAGAGGCATTGCAATAAAAGAAAATTCTAAGCCAATACTTCTCATATTCATAGAATATATCTAGGGAATGCAGGCATAATTTTACACTTAAAAATCAACCAATATAAAGCACAAATTTAGAATAAGAGAGAATCATATGATCATCTCAATAAATGCAGGAAAACATCTGCTAAAATTCAGCACATATATGTTATGAAGAAAAACCCTAAAATCTCTCAAAATAAGAATAAATAGGAAGATAGAGAGCTTTGCTAGTTGATTGTGGATATTTTTTAATTACAATTGGCATACTATTTAGGGTGAAATTTTGAACACCGTTCCCTTGATATGAGCAACAATATAATACCCATTTTCCCTACTTTATTCACATAGTACTAGGATGTCTTAACAATTGAAATAATGAAATTAAAAAAATCTTAAAGCTTTGAAAAGAAAAAAGTAAAATTTTCATTAGTCACAGATTATGTTTTTCGGTATCTAGAAACATTCATCATTAAAAACAACTTCTTAGATTTAGTAAGTATATATAGTAAAGTCACTGGATTTAATGTAACACCGATGAGTCACTATTTTCTGTATACAAGCCACAAAGATGGAAGAGAAAATAGCACCCAGCAGAAGTAGCAGTCTCCTGAAAGTGAAAGAGCTCAGTGGTAAAGGATCCACTTGCCAATGCAGAAGACTCAGGAGACATGGTTTCGATCCCTAGGTCAGGAATATCCTCTGAAGGAAGAAATGGCAACCCACTCCAGTGTTCTTGCCAGGAAAACCCCGTGGACATAGGAGCTTGGTAGGCTAAAGTCCATGGGGTCACAAAGAGTCAGTTACGACTAAGCAACTGAGCACACACGCAAACAAAAAAAATGTAAACCCTGAGAACTTTAACTTTCCTTTGTGATTCTCTGAACTATAGAGATATTCTATATATTCTATATCCTATATATTATATATTCTATATCTATAACTATATAGACATTCTCTTAACTATATACATCTGACAGAATTTTCATAATCCTTTTAAAAATATCACTTATACAGGCACATGCACATATGCACACAGGAATATACACACAATATTCTAAAATTTTGATTAGCATGGTATCACATCTACAGTTAACTTAATTGAAATCTCAGTTGTATTTTTTCTTCCAAACCATGAATGTTTCATATCTATCCCTTTGCTAGATATTTTGTTGTTTATCATATGCACAAGACAATTTTTTTTCAGTAGATTATATAAGATCAATTTGATATTTGTATAGATTGAAATGAACGTTGTACCCTATTTAATTCTATACAAAACCCTCTCAAAAAAACCTGACCTCTTTTGATTTTAGGTTTTCAACTGGAACTCTGTAACAAAATGACAGATTAGCAGCAACAGCCACTAGAAAAATCCAAACATTAATGTGTACAGCACATCACACTGGAAAAAGACCTTAATAAAAAAGTAACTCAAAGTTGTGGTTGAGAATTCCAGCTTATATAGCTTCTTTAGAAAAAAGAACAATAAATTCAAAGAGAAATGACAGGGCAAGGGAAAGCAGTTCCAGGCTTCTGGGCAGCAAATGGAGGGAAACTCAAGTATATAGATGGAAACTAATGGAGGAAGTTTTGCTTGCAGATTTTTCTGTAGCCATCTCAGGCTAACAGGAGTCTATCTCCACTAGAAGAAAGGTTTCTCCCCTTCCCTTAGGTAGAAGAGGGAAAGCTTTTAATTGCCTTCAGCTCAATGATTTATATATCAATATATCAAAAATGATTTATATATCATTATGTCAATTTTATGTCATATGTTGGGATGACATTTTATGGATTCCTTCAGGGAAATGGACAGATTTGATATCAGCTCAGTTCAGATGCTCAGTTGTGTCTGACTCCTTGCAACCCCATGAATTGCAGCATGCCAGGCCTCCNTTTATATATCATTATGTCAATTTTATGTCATATGTTGGGATGACATTTTATGGATTCCTTCAGGGAAATGGACAGATTTGATATCAGCTCAGTTCAGATGCTCAGTCGTGTCTGACTCCTTGCAACCCCATGAATTGCAGCATGCCAGGCCTCCTGTTCATCACCAACTCCTGGAGTTCACTCAAACTCAGATCCATCAAGTTGGAGATGCCATCCAGCCATATCATCCTCTGTCATCCCCTTCTCCTCCTGCCCCGAAACCCTCCCAGCATCAGGGTCTTTAGCAATGAGTCAACTCTTTGCATGAGATGGCCAAAGAATTAGAGTTTCAGCTGCAACATCATTCCTTCCAAAGAAATCCCAGGGCTGATCTTCTTTAGAATGGACTGGTTGAATCTCCTTGGAGTCCAGTGGACTCTCAAGAGTCTTCTCCAATACCACAGCTCAAAAGAATCAATTCTTTGGTGCTCAGCTTTCTTCACAGTCCAACTCTCAAATCCACACATGACCACTGGAAAAACCGTAGCCTTGACTAGATGGACTTTTGTTGGCAAAGTAATGTCTCTGCTTTTGAATATGCTGTACACGTTGGTCATAACTTTCCTTCCAAGGAGTAAGTGTCCTTTCATTTCATGGCTGCTGTCAATATCTGCAGTGATTTTAGGGCCCCCCAAAATAAAGTCTGACACTGTTTCCTCATCTATTTGCCATGAAGTGATGGGACTCTGACTGTGTGGATCACAATAAACTGTGGAAAATTCTGAGAGAGATGGGAATACCAGACCACCTGAACTGCCTCTTGAGAAATCTATATGCAGGTCAGGAAGCAACAGTTAGAACTGGACATAGAACAACAGACTGGTCCCAAATAGGAAAAGGAGTACAGCAAGGCTGTATATTGTCACCCTGCTTATTTACCTTATATGCAGAGTACATCATGAGAAACTCTGGACTGGAAGAAACACAAGCTGGAATTAAGATTGCTGGGAGAAATATCAATAACCTCAGATATGCAGATGACA
>SJYV01012074.1:1158694-1183768 GCA_006410875.1 Neotragus pygmaeus
ACCACCCTTATGGCAGAAAGTGAAGAGGAGCTAAAAAGCCTCTTGATGAAAGTGAACGAGGAAAGTGAAAAAGTTGGCTTAAAGCTCAACATTCAGAAAATGAAGATCATGGCATCCAGTTCCATCACTTCATGGGAAATCGATCGGGAAACATTGGAAACAGTGTCAGACTTTATTTTATTGGGCTCCAAAATCACTGCAGATGGTGACTGCCGCCATGAAATTAAAATACAGTGGAAGTGAGAAATAGATTTACGGGCCTAGATCTGATAGATAGAGTGCCTGATGAACTATGGACGGAGGTTCCTGACATTGTACAGTAGACAGGGATCAAGACAATCCTCATGGAAAAGAAATGCAAAAAAGCAAAACGGCTCTCTGGGGAGGCCTTACAAATAGCTGTGAAAAGAACAAATTTGACACAAAAGAAGCCAATTCTGCTGGCTCAGATGGTGAAGAATCTGTTTGCAATGCCAGAGACTTGGGTTCAATCCCTGATTTGGAAAGATTCCCTGGAGAAGGAAATGGCAATCCACTCCAGTATTCTTCCCTGGAGAATTTCATGGAGAGAGGAACGTGGCACAGACTGCAGTCCATAGGGTAGCAAAGAATCAGGTATACATTCAAGGGCTGTTTATTTTCCAAAATATTAATGCAGAGAATAACATGGTACTGATGAAAATGTGATTGATCTTCACATAGAATTTTTTCGTTGTTAAAGGAAATATAATCTAATCAGAATGTACAAAATAGATTGTAGAAATAGATTGATTTCCATGTTATAGAGCCGTGGCATGGTTGCTGACTTTGCCAAATCTTGACTGTTATGGTCAATTCATAAAAAAATATCTTCAATTTTTGTTTTTCAAAATTTACATGCATTTTATGTAGTAAGATTGGGTATGCTAAATAAAAATCTAATACTAATTTTGCATGAACTGATCATGGAACCCTTTTTACAAATTATGCATAAGCCTATATGAAAAAATTTTGATATACTAAGTATAGCAGCTGCATCTGTGTATTAGTCAAAATTCTCTTAAAGAAACAGTCAATAGGTTACATATACCAATGTCCCATACTTTTTGAGTTTACTTTATACCACTTTGCTTTTATAAAAGGCTTACATTAGAATTCGTTTTTGCTAACTGAAAGAAAATAGAAGAGGTTTTTATTTTATTTTGTTTTATTATACAGAAAAAGTGAAGAGTGAAATGATGTTTAGCGTCTGTTTTGCAGTGAGAGATTATAGAGGCAGTACACCCCAAGCAGTGAAAGTGTCACAGCCATCTCTGAAAGCATCTGGCTTGCCCTCTACTTATTTTATTCATTCATTAACAAGATGTGTCCTAAGGTAATTGCTTCTTTGCTTTATGACATTTCACTTATGGAAAGTTTCATAAAAATGCTCTACTGTGAGATTGCAGAAGCCTGTAGAATATTTATTATAAAGTATTATTTCACATGAATATGGAAGCAGAGAAGTCCCATAGTCCACCAACTGCAAGCTGGAAACCCAGGAAATCTATTGATACAGTTTGACTAAGAAGCAGTTGATGGTATGGATTCCAGTCTGAATCCAAAGGCCAAGCAAGGAAATGAGAAATCCAGAGGCAGGAGATATTTGATGTCCAGCTCAGGAGTTAAGCAGAGATAATTCAGTCTTCCTCCACCTTTTTGTTCTATTCAGGCCTCACAGTGGATTGGGTGATACCCACATTGTAGAGAGCCATCTGCTTTATTCAGTCCACCGATTCAAAGGCAAACCTGGAAATAATGTTTATCCAGCTATCTGGGCATTCTGTGACATAGTCAAGGTGACACATAAAGTTACCCATGATGATGTGCATGATGAATAGCTCTGTATGAGAAATAACTGAGGTTATCAATGATTAAGTTGCTCGAGATACTTAACGCTAAATTATTCGAGATTAATAAGCACTCTCAAACTTTTATATATCATGTTCTGTCCCAATTAAGGATAGGGCTTCCCAGGTGGCACTAATGTTAATGAATCCACCTGCAGGAGACCTTTTTAAGGATAACTATTCCTTGTTAGTTGCCTTTTTCAAGAATTGGGTGAGTAAATCTGTGCTCTTCAAAATTTCACAATTTAAAATAAAATTTGGCTACATTGTTGTCTCAAACAAAATTCAACTAAATCATTGGAATAACTTTTTTTCCTTAGAAGCAGAGCAAGCACAGACCTCTAAAGGTAGACCATAGGGCACACGGCTCAAATGACTTCAAAGAAACACCTATGTTATCAAACGTCAAAGTCTGCCAACCTTAGAGCCCATGCTCCACAATGAGAAAAGCCACCAGAATGAGAAGCCCACACACTAACTAGAGAGTAGCCCACACTTGCCACAACTAGAGAAAGCCTGTACACAGCAATGATGACTCAGCACAGCCAAAAATACATAAATTAAAGAAATATCATCGGATGCTTTTAAATATGCATAAATATGAAAAATTGACAGTGACAAGAATAATGAATTTACTTCTGTGCAAACCTAAGCATTGAAGCTTTTGAACTGTGATGTTGGAGAAGACTCTTGAGAGTCCCTTGGACTACAAGGAGATCCAACCAGTCCATCCTAAAGGAGATCAGCCCTGGGTATCCTTTGGAAGGAATGATGCTGAAGCTGAAACTCCAGTACTTTGCCACCTCTTGTGAAGAGTTGACTCATTGGAAAAGACTCTGATACTGGGAGGGATTGGAGGCAAAAAAAAAAAGGGGATGACAGAGGATGAGATGGCTGGATGGCATCACTGAATCCGTGGACATGAGTTTGAGTGAACTCCAGGAGTTGGTGATGGACAGGGAGGCCTGGCGTGCTGCGATTTATGGGGTCACAAAGAGTCGGACACGACTGAGTGACTGAACTGAACTGAAACCTAAGCGACAGTTATTTTCAGACAGGAAATTTTTATACATGTTTTACATATGAAGAAATCAGAGGGTACAAGCAAAACTGAAATGTCAATAAATTATTGAGTTAGCGTAAATAATTTTTTTTGCTGTAAAACATGTAGCTAATGCTCTAGAGTATTTGCCCTTGGAAGTGAAGGAAAAAAGATTAATAAACCAAAACATATTTTAGTTTAGCTAATTTTAAATATATATTCAGTTTTGTATTTATAGTATTAGAGTGTTTTGCAAACTAGTTAACATATGTATATAGAAATCATACATGGATAGAATTTTATAACTGTTTGAGATTGTTATGACATAACTTTCTGCAAAGGAAGATACGTGATTGACATGATTGTTGTTCTTGATTCATATTTTATGATTTTTAATTAACTGAATTAAAAAGGTAGAATTTCCTTTCCCAAAGTATATTTTAGAACTCTTGACACTTGTGAAGATTTATATTAAATGAAATAATTTGAATCTACCACTTGTTTAATAAGAATGTTGTACAAAAGATCCTTGATAAAAATAAAATGAAATATTGTTTGTCCAAATAATGAAGCAATATTTAAATGTGTTTAATGGGAAAATTATGCTTTTATGTTTAATAAAATGTTAATAAATTATTTATAATCATAAAGATTACCAACAGAAATAGGAATGACCTTCCTACTATAATTGTGAGACCCTAATATACCTTATACTAAAAGAACAAATGCTTAAAGAATATTAATGCCTACACGTATAATAAGTAACTTATAGAAATAATTCCCCAGCAAGAAGGAAGAGGAGAGGGATGTGTTAACATGAGGAGGGGAAAAGTGTACAGATGTTCTTAACCTTCAGTTATCTATTTAGAAAAAACTGAGATAAGAGCACAAACTAAATTATCCATAATGTTTATTTATTCTCCTGTAAGTGTGGTTTTCTTTTATTATCCTTTATTTGAAATCCTATGATACAAATCCAACATATGTTCTTCATTTCATATTCTCATATAACATTTCTACTCCTTCCTATGGCTATATATTTTTACTTTGTGAATAACTTATGAGCTTCTTAAATAGCAGGGTCATGTTCTTTGATTCCCTACCTGCTTTGTGTATTGTTCAATTATAAGTTGGCTAGATAGATACAGAGAGATAGATGACATAATAATTTTCATGTCTGTGTTTTATATACCATCATATATATAAGAAGATAGAAATATATGCTTGAGACTTTTTATCTCTGAGGAATGACAAAGAAAAAAAAGGTATCTTATTGTTGATAAGTCTATTACTGTTACTGCTACTGTCTGCCCCCATAATCCAATATACACAGAAGTTTTCATGTACCACAGCAATGAGGACAATTGTAATTTCTAATCAAATTAGTATAAATTCACAAACAAAAAGCAGAGGTTAATTTCTGTAGGCCTCCTTAATTATTAATGATTAAACATGCACTGAGAATGCTCAAACTACTACACAATTGCACTCATCTCACATGCTAGTAAAGTAATGCTCAAAATTCTCCAAGCCAGGCTTCAACAATATGTGAACTGTGAACTTCCTGATATTTGGGCTGGTTTTAGAAAAGGCAGAGGAACCAGAGATCAAATTGCCAACATCTGCTGGATCATCGTAAAAGCAAAAGAGTTCCAGGAAAACATCTATTTCTGCTCTCTTGACTATACCAAAGATTTGACTGTGTGGATCACAATAAACTGTGGAAAATTCTGAAAGAGATTCAGAAAGGTCTGGAATACCAGATCACCTGACCAGCCTCTTGAGAAACCTGTATGCAGGTCAGGAAGCAACAGTTAGAACTGGGCATGGAACAACAGACTGGTTCCAAATAGGAAAAGGAGTATGTCAAGTCTGTATATTGTCACTTTCTTATTTAACTTATATGCAGAGTACATCATGAGAAATGCTGGGCTGGAAGAAGCACAAGCTGGAATCAAGATTGCCAGGAGAAATATCAATAACCTCAGATATGCAGATGATGCCATCCTTACGGCAGAAAGTGAAGAAGAACTATTTTAGCCTCTTGATGAAAGTGAAAGAGGAGAGTGAAAAGTTGGCTTAAAGCTCAACATTCAGAAAACTAAGATCATGCCATCTGGTCCCATCACTTCATGGGAAATCGATGGGGAAGCAGTGGAAACAGTGTCAGACTTTATTTTGGGGGGCTCCAAAATCACTGCAGATGGTAACTGCAGTCATGAAATTAAAAGATGCTTACTCCTTGGAAGGAATGCTATGACCAACCTAGATAGCACATTAAAAAGGATAGACATTACTTTGCCAACAAAGGTCCGTGTAGTCAAGGCTATGGTTTTTCCAGTAGTCATGTGTGGATGTGAGAGTTGGACTGTAAAGAAAGTTGAGCACCAAAGAATTGTTGCTTTTGAACTGTGGTGTTGGAGAAGACTCTTGAGAGTCCCTTGGACTGCAAGGAGATCCAGCCAGTCCATTCTAAAGGAGATCAGCCCTGGGTGTTCTTTGGAAGGAATGATGGTAAAGCTGAAACTCCAGTACTTTGGCCACCTCATGTGAAGAGTTGACTTATTGGAAAAGACTCTGATGCTGGGAGAGATTGGGGGCAGGACGAAAACGGGATGGTAGAGGATGAGATGGCTGGATGGCAACACTGACTCAATGGATGTGAGTCTGAGTGAACTTCTGGAGTCGGTGATGGACAGGGAGGCCTGTCATGCTGCGATTCATGGGGTTGCAAAGAGTCGGGCACAACTGAGGACTGAATTGAACTGAACTGAAACATGCACTTGCTGAAGGCTTGTGCACAATGTATATTTTCTTGTGAGTCAGATTAAGGTTATTACGCTTTTGTAGTGGTAATAAATACAAAATAGGAAGTAAGTCTTGAAATGTTTCCCAGAAGAATTAAGATAAATAGAAGAGTAAGATAAGTTATTCTGAAATAACTATTTGAACTATAAGGAATTAAAAATAAATTTATTCATTAGCTTGCAAGTAGACTCTATATTTCATTAAGCATAGAGAAGTCTGAGATAGTAGAAGGAGATGATTATTTTGGTTAGAATACATGTGTGTGTGTATGTATATATATATATATATATATATATATATCTCAGGGTGCAATAATGTAGTAACTGCTTGTGTCTGTGTAATTATCTACCTACATATTATATTATCATATATTATACATATAAATATATAATTATATATTCTATATAATGCATATTGGTAACATAGTTGCTGCTTTGTTCATTGTTCAGTCAGTCACTCATGTCTGACTCTTTGCCCATGTAATTAGGTCTCTATACTAGAGTCTTTACTAAATGATGAAGTGTACTTGCTATGAGTGCTCTCCTTTAGCATATAAATTTATTCTGCCACATTTGAAAGATATAATTAATATAGTATGTTCATATATATTGGTAGCATAAAAATATCTTCATATGCAAATCTAAAGTGCAAGAAAATGGAGCTATGCTGTTTTGTTTATAATCCATTCGTCCTCCTTTAAATTTTCTCAACAATGAGAAAGCAGTTTCATTCAGTATAGTTCATCATCATCAATGCAATTTATGTTTAAAGCCCTTTAAGTAACATAGTCTTTCTAGGTAAAAATGATCAGTTTCTTAGTTTCATCCCTCCCACTGTGCACAGCTCCTGTCTGTGAAGTTGATGATCTCTTGATGATAGGGTAAATAAAGACTCATACTGTCTCTGACGTGGGGAAGGTTTCCTGGGATCTACACAGCACCATGTGCTGCTGCACAATCTTTCTTTTGAATTCTGTGTTTCTCTGGTGTTGACAAGGCAAAGGGTGCTCAGAGTTATTAGTGGTTATTAACCATGATCTGGTTCACTTAGCTGAGTTGGAACCCAGTCATCTTTCCTGGCTGATTTAACCAGTTTAACAGCTCTTAGTTTGAGGCTGTTGTCCTGAGAGTGACTCTATTGTCCCAGTCCCAGATGGTTCACTGTGTTCCCTTTGCTGGGTGCTACCTCTGTGTCTCCATGATTTTACAGTCTGAAATGCCACTCAGTGGGACCTTACACTGTTTGGGAGAGCTACACTTAAGACAAAGAATGGTCAGGAAAGGTAAACTTCAAGGCTTTTCTGTCTCAAGTTGTACTGCAGACTTACTTTGATGTGATTGAAAACCTAATTGTGCAGAATGTTATATATTATGAAAATAAGAAAAACACTTAATTTGATAGACTTCAAGATTATCATTTCACATTAGTTGTCATTGCACACCATCTAAAGACAGAGTGAGGAAAACTAAGGTAGGGGAGAAATAAAATGGGGAAGAAGAATAACTCTTTATGACAGAGAATTTTAAAATATCTATATTTAAAATGATGTTTATTCTTCAGTTGACAGTATAAGCATTTTGATACACTAATACTCTGAGAAAAAATTAATAGCTCATGATATTAATTTATTTCATTTTACTTGTAGTAGTAATTGAAAATCATGACTATATTACTTTTCTGTCTCTAGATCCATTTTAAGATAGAGTAAAAATCCCATGGTCCATTTACTATATTTTACTAATGTAGGAATTCAAAATTTCAAACAGTGTTGTTCTGATGTATTCACCAATTCTGAAGTATTGGTTTAACATAATGTGTTCCTTTCCAATTCTAAACCATTTCCAAGTTACATGATATGTACCAAATATACTGTAAATAAATAATGAAATGTATTTTAAAGTAGTAAAATAATTTTCTCAAAATATCAATGTGATTTTTAATTGAATAACCACTGTATTATAGTTTATACTAATAATTGACTATATATATTATATATATATATCATAAGATATATATGAAAAGTATATTTTAAATTGACCACTTATTCCCTTAGTTGAATGAAAGAGATAAAATTGATCTCAAATAGCTTCAGCCTATAGCAGCTTGAAGTAATGTTGGTGTTCCCACCCAGATATTGAGGCTGGGTTGTGGTGGTGAGAGCACCAAATCCTGGCCACTAGACCAGTGGTCAGTAACAAGGACCCTGGCCCTTCAGCTTTGCAGAAAAGAATTCCCACAGACAGAAAGTAGTGAAACAAGTAAAGTGATTATTCGGAGGAAAAGGAGTACATTATGTGTGGATAGACACATAGGAGAGCTCCCAGAAAGAGTCCCTGAGTCACAATCTCATTTCAGTTTAAATCACTTATATGGAGGGATTTTTTCTGAGTTTCCTTTATCCAGTCATCATGGGTCTGGTTCTCAGTTCATATATGGTATATCTCAGGATCCCCCATATGGAGGCACACATCTCCTAGCCAAGATGGACTATACTGCAAAGGCCAATGGGTAATGAGCATCTCTCTGGCATCAGTCCTCTTTGAACTCCAAAGAACTTTCTAGGTGTATGGTGTATGTAATCAGAGGTTTCCTGTCTTGGAGAATGAAAAATATGTGGTCTTGGCAGGGCCCAGCCTCCTCTCTTAATTGTTCTGCTATTCTTTTCTTGAAGGGATAGAATCTCCATACCAGAGAACAAAGGGGCATATAGTTTCTACCTCAAGATAGTTGAGGATTAGAAACACTTGTTAATCAAGTTATTTTTACCATCAAACTAGTAACTAAGTAGATAATGTGATTTGAAGGAATACTTGAAAAATTATCATTTAGAAAAGTTTTTCTTCTAATTTTCATAGTTTATGAATTTTAGTGATAAAATTTCAGGTTCCATTTTAAATGTAGGTATCACAAGAAGAGTAAAGGAAAAAATCTTTATAATTCATTTTACTGCTTTTTGTGTGTCGATATGTCATACATATTTAATATGCATTGTATTAATACATATTAATACATACATTTAAACTATGTTTTCCAACCATGAGCCCACTGAGACTGAGATTGAGGTAAACAGAAGGAAAATAAAGAACTGATATAAATAGTGTTTTTCACATAATACCCAGGATAATTAGGAAAGAAATTAAGCGTTCCAAATCAAGATAATTATTAAAGTTATTTGGATAATTTTCTAAAACACAATATAAACATTCAAACTGGGTTTTTTATTAGTTCTCATTGTTGTTTTGTGATTATTATTTTTATAAAATATTAAGAAACTTTCAATATAAAGGAATCATAATCAGTAACTGTTATCCATAAGAGTAATCCTTCAACCAAAACACAAGAACAAATCATTATCACAAAGCCAAAGAAAAGTGAGTATCTGGCATCATCTTTAAGTGTGAATTACATAATTTCGTACTCACACCCTCCTTGGATTCTGGCTCAGATTTGAAAATGTCAGCAGGAGTTTATCCATTTGGCCTGGGTAGCATGCTGTGCTTAAATTCCTTCTCTCAGTAGGACTCTTTTAACATTCACTGTACTAATTCAAATTCTTTACATTCTCTAACAATGGAAATAATGACATGCTAGACTAGTCTACTGAATATTACTGCACATGTTCTACACATATTTCTCTAAAGAAACTAAAGAAACAAAAAGTGAATTAAATACCATGGCTTTTTCCAATGAGGTAATTCTATAATCCTTTAAATAAAATTTTTGAAAAGTTTATAATATCTACTTGTTTTTGATTAGAAAAATAGTATTCATATGACCATATTTGATTGATTGGCACTCTTATTAAAGTCAAATATTGTTTGTAATAATCCATGACTAGTTATGTCAACCATATATTAAATGGTTGCAGTTAAATTCATGTTAGTTTTGTATTACTATTATTAAACAGAAATCCTTGCTAAATAAGGAAATGAAGGCAATAAGCAGAGCAAAACTAGTGCTATTAGCATATGTTTGTATGATAAAGTTTGTCAGATTACAGCATCCTTCCGTTATTTATAAAGAGTTGTTACACAGCTTAGTAAAGCATACAGTCATAAATTTCAGGAAACAAGCTTTCATGAGGCTTGTTTGTATCGGGTATACATGCCATGTCTTGTATTGTGTATATTTCCTATGTTTCCTAATCATAGCATATCATATTGTAATTATAACTGTGATAATGGATTGGAAGTTAACTGCTTTAACTCATTTCTTCACACATTTAATTATCCATTTCAGTTATGATAGCAACGGATTCTTAGAAGCTTAACAATACTGTTCGCGAATGAAAGTAGGATTTAATGAAGAACATATAGGCGTTCATTTCAGTTCATTCGTTCAGTTGTGTCTGACTCTTTGAGACCCCATGAACTGCAGCACGCCAGGCCTCCCTGTCCATAACCAACTCCCGGATTCCATCCAAACCCATGTCCATCGAGTCAATGATGCCATCCAACCATCTCNCATTTCAGTTCATTCGTTCAGTTGTGTCTGACTCTTTGAGACCCCATGAACTGCAGCACGCCAGGCCTCCCTGTCCATAACCAACTCCCGGATTCCATCCAAACCCATGTCCATCGAGTCAATGATGCCATCCAACCATCTCATCCTCTATTGTTCACTTTTCCTCCTGCTCTCAATCTTTCTCAGCATCAGGGTCTTTTCCAATGAGTCAGCTCTTTGCATCAGGTGGCCAAAGTATTGGAGCTTCAGCTTGAACATCAGTCTTTCCAATGAACACCCAGGACTGATTTTGTTTAGGATGGACTGGTTGGATCTCCTTGCAGTCCATGGGACTCTCAGGNTGGCATGCTACGATTCATGGGGTCACAAACAGTCGGACACGACTGAGTGACTGAACTGAACTGAACTGAACTGATTGATGAGTGTGAGGATTTTCTGAGTTTGGTTGACATTTGATTCTTCAGCAACTGTTACTTCACTTGCTACCACTTTTGTCCATGTTACCATCATATTTAATTTCTAAACACTTCCCGTATTTATATTCTTTGCTCTTTTCCATTCACTTCACCATATGACTTCCAGAAAGATGTTTTAAATTATCGTATTGTATTACAGTTCTGTTCAGTAATTATCTATTCAATGTCTTCCAGGTCATTCACAGTGAAGTCCACAATCTCTACAATATTCTCACTGTTTGTTTCATTATTATGATTTTCGAGTTTTAAAACTCTGCTTTTGAGGTCTTGATTTATTAATTCATTGCATTCTGTTTAGTCATAACTATTTTCTCTATAGTAAAATGTTTGTAAAGATATTCTTTCATTTCTTTCTATTCTTTTATTTTTCTTTTCACATTTTTCCTGNTTTTAAAACTCTGCTTTTGAGGTCTTGATTTATTAATTCATTGCATTCTGTTTAGTCATAACTATTTTCTCTATAGTAAAATGTTTGTAAAGATATTCTTTCATTTCTTTCTATTCTTTTATTTTTCTTTTCACATTTTTCCTGGAGTAACATCTTAGTGTAACTCCTAGACAGTTTTCTTTTTTTATCATTATTTATCCTGAAATGATGTTCAATTAATTTAACCACCCCAGAAATATGTTATGACATGAATATCCAAACCATGATTCAGACTTATAGTACAGAGTTTTCTATGTCAGTGAATTATTTTAGCACGGAAAATAAGAGTGAAATAGATCCTGCTAGCAGCATATCTGCTCCTTTTTACTCCTCATACTGTGTCATTTACTTTAGAGTATTGTTTTTTGCAATATGTGTCTATGCTCTGCAGCTGTTGGTGTTATTTGTGAGAGCCATCATATGCATCATATGAGCTCTTCTTCCATTCTTGACATTACCTTCTCTTAGACTCATTTGAAAAGACCATGATGCTGGAAAAGATTGAGGGCAGGAGGAGAACAGGATGACAGAGGATGAGATGGTTGGATGGCATCACCGACTCAATGGACATGAGTTTGGGAAAACTCCAGGAGTTGGTGATGGACGAGGAGGCCTGGCGTGCTGTGGTTCACAGGGTCACAAAGAGTCAGACATGACTGAGCAACTGAACTGGAACTGGAAAGTCATTCCACCTCAGGTATTCCCTATTTTAATTAAAAACAGAGTTTGCATTCCTGTTTTACATTCTAATATATTTGCATGTTTTCTAAGAGGAGAAAGAAGAAAATATCACCTTTACTAAATCTTTTAAAACACAAAATTTCAAATACATTTTAATGGTTTCTTAACATAGGGAAAATGTCCATTGAAAGACTGATCTCTGTAAATTTCAGTTAAATTTTTCTTATGCATTATAATTTACCAACAATGGATGTCTATTTTTCTATGTATAGAATGCTTATTATGTTTGTGTTTCTAAATGTATCATTAGAGTTGCATTTTATATATGCTCTGAAGCCACTCAGGAATAAGAGCATAGAGATTTTAAATCTGAAGACCAGCATATGCCTCTCTTTCCAAGAAGAGACAGAGATCTACGCTAGTTTTAAGATACTTCATACAAAGAATGGGCCAGAATTTCTTTAATTTTTAAAATGAATATCATGTTGTATTAGATATCAATTCATTCAAATCCATGCCTAGAGAATTAGTGAAATTTGAAGAAGCAATTTAATGTCCTGGATATAAAAATTTATTAACGATATAGCCACAGATTTTTATATCACTTGGAATATTGAAAAGAAACTCATCAAAGTTTTTCATTTATGATATTAAAATTTTGAATAATGAATAAGCCATAAGTACTACAAGTACATTCATGCCTCATATGAAAGCATAATTTTCCTCATAATATGATATAAATATTTTACTCTTATTGAAAAGTATAAGTATTTAAAACTCATTTTATAGTGCTTTAGGCAGTAATATTTTAACCACAGAGTGGAAGTGATTTGATATATGCATATATGATTGTGATTTCCCTTCTCACAAATTTCATGAAATATGAAATTTATTTATATCTTAGAATTTTGCATTGCATATTAAGTTGTTTAATTGCATATGGGAATTACTGTGTTTATTTTTTATAAGTCAAAATCAATTAGTCATATGAGATAGTAATTATTGGTATAATATAGGTAAGCTGGAGGGAATAGACCAGAGCTTGAGCTGAAACTCATACGTCTGGACCTATATAGTTAAAAGATGAATAAGTCTATTCAATATTTTTTTGAAAGGGGACTTGTTTATTTTTCCTGAAAAATAAGTAAGGCAAACAACATATAAACATTTTTAGTTTTACGAAGATTAACTTTGAACGCATCGATATTTTCATCTCCAATTTATCTCCAGGAACAAATGTAATTAAACCCATGTTTAATTAAAAGCAGGTTGAGGTGGGTGGGTGTGAATATAAAAATAAATACATTTAAATCTTTGAGATATAAAATTCCTGCTTCTGTCTCTAATATGGTTTGTGGCAAAAAATATGCAAGATACAGTTAAGTTTATAATTTTGGCATTTTTGATACTCTTTGGAAACAAATTTATGGAGAATAAATTTTGTGGTGCCGAAAAAAGGAAGATGATACATGGAACAATGGAAGCACAAAATGAGAGAGAAAATAGCACCCAGCTGAAGTAGCAGTCTCCTGAAAGAGAAAGGGGGAATACAACAGCACTGGTACTATGATAGAAGATGGTTGAAGTCTTTTGGGCTATACCTCTCAGTATTCACTTCTATATTAAGAATAAGAAAGGGTTGTTGTTCAGTTGCTCTGTCCTGTCCAACTCTTTGTGACCCCAGGAAATGCATCACACCAGGCTTCCCAGTCCTTCACCATCTCCTGGAGCTTGCTCAAACTCATGTCCATTGAGTTGGTGATGCCATCCAACCTTCTCATCCTCTGTTGCCTTCTCCTTCTCCTCCCGCCTTCAATCGTTCCCAGCATCAGGGTCTTTTCTAATGAGTCAACTCTTCACATCAGGTGGCCAGAATATAGAGCTTCAGCTTCAGCATGGGTCCTTCCGGTGAGTATTCGGGAGTGATTTCTTTTAGAATTGACTGGTTTGATATTCTTGCACTCCAGAGGACTCTCAGGAGTCTTTTCCAACACCACAGTTCAAAAGCATCAATTGTTCAGAGCTCAGCCTTCCTTATGGTCTAACTTTCACATCCATACATGACTGCTAGAACTAGACAGACCTTTATTGGCAAAGTAATGTCTCTGCTTTTTAATATGCTGTCTAGGTTGGTCATAGCTTTTCTTCCAAGGAGCAAGCACCTTTTAATATCATGGCTGTAGTCACCATCTGCAGTGATTTGGGAGCCCAATAAAATAAAGCCTGTCTTTGTTTCCATTGTTTCCCCATCTATTTGCAATGAAGTAAGAAAGGACAAATAAAGCTAAATGAGGAAGACTGCCTTTTCTTTGGAGTGTCCTTTCATATTACTGGCAATAATTGCCTCTCTGCCTCTAAATGCAGTTTTTTTTTTTTTTGGTTTTTTTCTTTTTGGCCTGGAGCTTACTGTGAGTCTTGCTCATCAACTGTTTTTGCTTTGAGTTCCCTCTTTCTCTAGTAAAATATTATTCCTTAAAACTCAAGTACCTAATGAAGCATATTAAATTATTGAACTTGAATCTAAAAGGAAAAATGCTTTACAGAAGCAGGTAGACAAATACTTCATAAGAATGCAATGCTAGTGTTAACACATAACAAAATCCGTTAACAAATCTGTTTTAACAAATAACTAAATCCATTTTTCTAGGAAATAGAAGGAAATGGAAATGAATAAATTTCACAAATTATATTGATCCCTGAACTAATCTTAAATTTTGAGAAAAGGTTTTATAACAGCTATTAGAATGTTGTAGCTATTGATATAACTCTGTGGATATACAGAGACTGTGGATGCCACTTATGAAGTGTAAATTTACTGCCTAATAAAGATGAGGGAGATCAGCATTCTTATACAACTTTTGTTGCTTCATACCTAAATAGGTGACAATATTTACATTGTGTGATATGGACATAATTTAATTTCTCCAGTCTTATAGGTCTTAGTCTATATTTTATTACATTAAAAAATGTAATGTTCACCATGATTCCATTTGCTACAACTCTCCTTAATGAACAACTCTTTATTTTGGTTATTCATTCATGCAACCAGATATTAGTGCTCTTGGTTTGTTCAGTTAATTCAAGAGATTAGAGAAATAGAAGAGGTATTACAGGTTCATAGCTAAATGCACAGTGGTATACATTTTATTACTGTAGTGCAAAAGCAAGCTTAATAATCATGCGTACTCAGTCATATCTGAATCTTTGTGACCCCATGGACTATAGCCTGCCAGGCTAATCTGTTCATGGGATTTTCCAGGCAAGAATACTAGAGTGGGTTGCCACTTCCTTCTTCATGGAATCTTCCCAAGCAAAGAAGTAAACCCACATCTTGAATCTCCTGCATTAGTAGCTGGAATCTTTATCACTGTATCATCCCTTTATAATCATGTACTAATAAAAAAGATTTTGTTACTAAGTGTCTTTGATTTTGACAAAGACATGGCCCACTTCTTACACAAGAGGGATTATAATGAAAACTCTCAGAATGGCATCTCATTTTTTCTGTAGCTATAGGGAGATAGACACATGTATGTCATCATCATATCATAAGCGACCAAGGAAACATATTCCAAAACTGGAAAAAAAAAAAAAAAGTTGAAGTAAAACCTGTTTTCCCCCTCAACAAAAGTGTTCCTATAGTAACTCATAGAACCATTGAATTTAAGGACAAAAAAAAGTACATATTCTTCAATATTAATGTCAGCTCCTTAACCTAGAGCAAGCAGAAGAAAGGAAATAATAAAGACCAAAATAGAAATCAATGAAATTGAAAACAGAAAAAATAATAGAGGAAAATCAAGAAAATCAAATGCTGCTTCAGTCCTTGGAAGAATCAATAAAGCAGATAAATGCAAGACAGTCTATCTAAGAACAGAATAGAGAAAATTCAATTTACCAGTATCAGGAACAACAACAACAACAAAAAGAATAATGTCACAGTCATCAAGAGAATAAAACAAATAATTCTATGCACATTAAAAAAAACTTGGAATCGACAATTTTTCTAAAGACAAAATCTTGCAGAATAAATAACCTAAATATCCCTATACTTAAGTGTTAAAAAATTTGAAATTCTGTTTAAAAACTTTGCAAAATAGTAAAATCAGACCCAGGTGATTTTACCAATGAGTATAAAGATAAAATAATATAAATTCTACACAGTTTCTTCCAGAAAATAGAACAAAAGGAAATATTCCCAATTTTTTCTGAGCTCATATTTATTTTAACATGAGAAACAGACAATGATATTACAAGGGGGAAAAAACAGAACCCAATATAACTTATGGACATAGATAAATTTTTCAGCAAATTATTGGCAAATTGAATTCAACAATATATAAAAAGATCATCAAATCTAGATAAAGTAGAAACTTGCCTCAAGAATGAAACACCATTTCACCATTTCAGTAAGTTCTGTTCAGTCACTCAGTCGTGTCCAACTCTTTGCATTTGGAAATCAAATAATCAATTTCACCCTAATTGTATATTAAATAAAGAAAATTAATGAACTGAATAATGCAGAAAAAGCCTTTGACAGAATTTAATGTTCAGTCATGATAAAATCTCTCAAAAAACAGGAATAGAAGGGAACTTCCTTCACTTGATAAAGGACTTCCTTCACTTGGTAAAGGATCTCTATGAGAAACCATAGCACTAACGTCATATTCAGTAGTGAAAGACTGAAAGTGTTGCCCCTATCATCTTCTCTTATGGCTTTACCATACTTGAATTCCTATACATAAGGGATAGATGGAAAACAGACTGTATACTAAGAACTGAATATCTATATCCCCTCTTACCCCATCGCTGATTCACATGTTGATAACATAACCCCCAAGGTGATAGTTAGGAAGTAGGGCTTGGGGGTCATTATGTCATGAGAGTAGAGCTCTCATTAAAATAAGATTGGTGCTCCCACAGGTAACCCTCAGCCCTCCCACTATGAGACGATACAGTGAGAAGTCATCAGTTTGCAATGTGAAAGAGGACCCTCACCAAAACTGGACATACCCTGATCTCAGGCCTACAGCCTTCATAATTGTGAAAAGTAAATTTCTGTAGTTTATGAGCCATTCAATCTATTATATTTTTATTATGGCAAAACAAGTGGACAGAGGCACTGGGTAAGACAAAAATAAAGTGTTTCTATTTGCATTTGACATAAATGACTATATAAAAATACTGAAAAGGAAGAAAATACCACCAGTACAGTATACAAATCAGTACAAGAGTTTAAAAGTATCTCAGGAGACAAAGTCAACCTACAGTTATTATTGCATTTTTAAAATTGTGGTAAAAAGAAATACATAACATGAAATCTAACCTCTTAAATGTTTTAAGTATAGGGTATAATATTGTACAGCAGTTCTCTCTAGCATTTTCAACATGCATGACTGGAACTTTTTATACACTGAACAGCAATTGCCTATCTCCCACTACCATCAGGCCCTGGCAATACCATTTCACCTTATGCTTCAATGAATTTGACTACAAACTTCATATAAGTAGAAGTCCTGCAGTTTCTGCCCTTCTGTGGTTGACTAATTTCACTTAGCATAATTTCTTCAATGTTCATTTATTTTGCAGTATATAACAAGATTCCCTTCATTTTTTATGACAATAAAATTCCTTATATGTATGCCATATTTTTTAAAATTTTCATCTAAGAGCATTTAGGTTTAGTTTCAACTTCCTGGGTACTGCGATTAACGCTATAATGAACATGAAATTGCAATTACCTCCTTGAGATCCTCTTTTCCATTCTTTTGGATAAATACCCAGAAGTAGGATTGCTAGATAATATCATAGTTCTAATTTTAATATTTTGAAGAATCTCTACAATATTGCATAGGAGTTCCAATTTCTTCACATCCCCATCAGCACTTGTTATTATCTTTTCTTTAGTTAATAGTTTTTTTTTTTTNAGAAGTAGGATTGCTAGATAATATCATAGTTCTAATTTTAATATTTTGAAGAATCTCTACAATATTGCATAGGAGTTCCAATTTCTTCACATCCCCATCAGCACTTGTTATTATCTTTTCTTTAGTTAATAGTTTTTTTTTTTTTTTCCAAGGTTAATGTTAGTTTTGAGAGATGTTAACACAGGGAAAGCTGAGAAGGATACGCAGACTCACGGTAATATTTGTGTGCAATTCTTTCTTAAGCCAAAATTGTCTTTAAAAATGATATTTTAAAATTATCATGATGTAAATGTTAAATGAAAGCTGCTGACTTTGAGGTGTAAAACAAATATACACCAAACACTTTTGCTCTAAGCACTGTAGATACATCTTTAAACTTTACTTTTCAGAGATCCTTAATGCTATTTTTATGAAATGTATCACCCAATATGAGAGGAGAAAAAATTTAAATATTTTCTAATGATTGTATTTATTTTTAGAGCATTTCAGAAGGGTAACTCTCGTCTTCAGGAAGAGATAAGAACTCAGCCATTGATGAAACTATTTATTTCTTCTAATTCTTCTCCAGTTTGCTTATAATTATAAATCTGTATAAGCTAACATAATCCTACAGGATAGAGAGAGATAAATACTGGCTTCAATAACTGAGGCCAAAGAAAACAGATGACCTATAGCCAACTGCAGTTGGGTCATAGTGATTTTTCTGTCCTATCATTCATAAAACATTTAATTTCCTGATCAAATTTCCAGTGCCATTCAACTCAGTTTATGGCATGCATAACAATCTTTCCCCATACCACAGTAGAAGCCTCACATTAGGTTCTCACAGTCAACAAAGGTTGTTTAAAAATAATACTTACTTGACATTTNAACATTTAATTTCCTGATCAAATTTCCAGTGCCATTCAACTCAGTTTATGGCATGCATAACAATCTTTCCCCATACCACAGTAGAAGCCTCACATTAGGTTCTCACAGTCAACAAAGGTTGTTTAAAAATAATACTTACTTGACATTTTTCCTGAGGTGTCATTAGTTTTCAATTTGTCATCTTTTTATCTAATCTGAGTGTGCCACCTATGAAATAACACAAGTACCATCAGGATTATCAGGAGAGTTAGGTCCTTTCAGCCAGAACAGTGTATTCTTACATGGCAGATTCTTTGTCACCCTGGCATTTTCAATTGCAGGAGATTTGGCTGTGAGAGAGGGCAGTTTAAATCTGTTCGAGCTCTGCCTCTCTTAATAACATACTTGAAAGTGACATGAAACTTTTCAAGTTTGAAGAAATAACCATTAAAAAAAAAACAGTAAAATAGCTTTTCTCCTTCACTGAATGGTTTAAACTTTTCCCTTGTGGTGGGGGAGCGGGGAGTGGGGAAGGCAGGTTTTAAGGAAAAAAAAAAAAATCCCTGCATTATTGAAAATGCATCAGTTTCCCAGGGCTTCATTGTCAGTTTCCACCATTGTGTATTGAAAGACAGTCTTGTCAAATTTGAGGCTTGTGGTTGTCTGGTGCAGGTGATGCAATTGAAAATGCCATTTTGATGAAGGATAGACAGATACAGTCTCTTCTGATTTGAAGTAAACCAAGCAAAGGCATCAAGGGACTTTATCAATGTTACTTAATTATAAGCTGGGACAGATTATTAGTGTTGTGAATATAATGCTATTATACTGCTTTTCTCAAACGAAGTGAAATATATTAATCAAGTTATCTTACACAGGGATACTTTAAGTGGAATTTAATCTATGAGACTGTTGTTCTTTTCTCTCATGAAGAAGTTGTCAAAATATACTCTAAAATATATTTATGTGAAGGATTGAAATTAGTAAGCCCTCCTCAGACAATCATTTTGTCTTTTTGCATTTCTTTTTCTTGGGGATGGTCTTGATCACTGCCTCCTGTACAATATCATCAACCTCTGTCTATAGTTCTTCAGGCACTCTGTCTATGAGATCTAATCCCTTGAATCTATTTGTCACTTCCACTGTATAATCATAAGGGATTTGATTTATGTCATATCTGAATGGTCTAGTGGTTTTACCTACTTTCTTCAATTTAAGTCTGAATTTTGCAATAAGGAGTTCATGATCTGANCAGTATGAAGTACTTAGCAATCACCTACAGTCTTTCTCAGATGATTCATCAATCTGAGGCTTGCAGAAGGAGGAATATAGGGAAAATAACACATTACATTGGAAATAGAACATGTAACTAGACATTTTTTATCTGAATTATAAAAAAGGAAAATAGAGTCCTAGGAACAGTTTCCAGGAAATCAAAATGGCCATTTTTATTGTCTCATGTGGTAGTGGGCTACTGATGCAGTCCTTGGATTATAATGCCAGCTGGTACAATGAAGGTTGATGTATAAGTCAGTTGCCATATTTTAGATCACTCTTGAACAGTTTTAATATATATAGCATGAAACAATAACATTTATATCCAGATAGCATTTGGATTTTAATTAGAATAAGCAGATTATAGACACATTAAATTTTTTTTTCATTAAATGAGATACCACTATTATAGAATGACTAAATGTCATGATCTACAAAAGATACCTAGGACTTCCTAGGTAGCTCAGTGAAAAGATTCGACTGCCAATGCAGGCAACACAGGAGACACCAGTTTGATTCCTGGGTTGGGAAGATCCCCTGGAGAAGGGAATGGCTACCCACCCCTGTATTCTTGCCTAGGAAATCCCATGGACAGAGGAGCTTGGTGGGTACCAGTCCATGAGTTCACAAAGAGTCGAACACAACTGAGCAACTGAACACACACACACACACACACACACACACACAAAGATATCTAGTGATGTATTTAATAGTTACATGATTTGATATCTTGGATTTACTTTAAAACAGTATAGACACTTCCCTTCTGAAAAGTGGGGGAGATATGAAATAAGCATGGCAGACTGTTGGTAATTGTTAAAACATAATTATGGGTACACAAATTCTCACCATTCCATTTTCTATAATTTAATATGTGTTTTTAAAATGCTCATATTTCAAAAAGTAAAAACAGTAAAGTAAAATATTACAATTTTCTAATTCTTTTCCAAAATCCATGACATTATCAACAGGATGAAACTTTTCCTCTTCACTCAGAGGTGGCAAACAGACTCTGACCTCTCTCTGAACATTCCAAGCCCCTAGTATCCCTAAGACATTTTGAAGACTTTATAGCCTGCGAGAGATGTATTTCTTGTTAATGGGGCAGGTAGAAGCTCAAACAATTAACTGGGGAAAAACTGATGCTACAGTATTTTTGCTTGATATATTGAGCAATTCAGGCTGATTAAATTTCATTGTAATTTTTTTTCTCTGACTCTCTCTTAAAATTACTTGATATTCTTTTGCAATATTAAATCAGAATTGATATTTTCCCTTATTATTCTATAACCCTAAATCAAAGAATTCAACTAATACCTTTATATGACAAGAATGCAATGGAATGTGAAAGAGAAACTGGTAAACTGAAAACAAATTGAATGAGAAAAATATTAAAAAGACCAAAAAAAATTTAAATAAAGAGATATCAGTTAGTGTTCATTCAACAACTAGGACTAAGTGTCAGTACATGTCAGGAAGCATTTAACAGGAGGCTTCCTGTATGTTNAACTGAAAACAAATTGAATGAGAAAAATATTAAAAAGACCAAAAAAAATTTAAATAAAGAGATATCAGTTAGTGTTCATTCAACAACTAGGACTAAGTGTCAGTACATGTCAGGAAGCATTTAACAGGAGGCTTCCTGTATGTTGTTCTGGATCTGTCAGGAATCCTCTGTTCCTTATTAATTCCTGAATATTCAGGAATTAAGAGGAGAGGCAAGCCTCTCCTGATCCAGGCATTTCCTTTGTTAATTTTTCAATGAGGTGATAAGTACCCTCCTCCTTCTTATGAACCATATGGTAAAAGTGATTGTTTACAACTCTCTCTCTCTCTAATATGGATTGCCTATGTTTTGTAAGTCTGGAATTTTAATCTTTATCTGGGAATAACTACCTTCTAAAATAGTATATATGCCCACACCATGTTGATTCAAACACCTTTGCTCCATTAGAGCTTTGGTCCCCATGTCTTTCCTTCTTTCTTTCTCTCTCTCTGTTTCTGGCTGATTTCCTGGTAACGCGAAAGCCAGCAGGGTAACCCAGGAAATATTAGCCTCTCTCCTTCTTTCACTTTCTCGTCATCGACTCCGGAGCACCAGGTTCCTGTCCATTAAAGGACCTCAACAAGTACATACTATATGGCAAGGACAGTTGGATTCCAAAAATTTGAGAATGTTTAAAATAGGCAAAAGTCTAGATATATTTATGGTTTTTCATGGGACACAGAAACACAGATGTTAAACTAGCAAACATGGCACATGAAAATGCAAAATAAGAGAAATTTGGAATCCATGTATAAATATATATATGGATATATTTTTATGAAATTATTTTTTATCAGAGTGGCATATAAGTCCTAGGAAATTTTGTTGTGAAAATAGGGAATTCAATAATGAATGTTAAAGGGAGCCATTTTTATGTTTTTAAATTATAATTTAGCTGCAATCTATATGTGATAAACATAAAATATGCCATAATGATAGGTATAATAGTAAGATTAGACTATTAAAAGAAAGGATACAGTATAAAAATGTAAAGTTGTAAATGTATATAATTTTAATATAAAAGTACATAATTAGATTTAACATATTATGGAAACTTAAAACTTCACAGTCATGAAAATCATACAGTGACATAAAAGGCATGAGTTTTTGATCCATTCATATTGAATATAAACGTCCTAATTATAGGGTTAGTCATCTTTATTTTTTTAAATTATATCAAAAATTTATAATATCTGGCATAATTTATTGATATTTCCAAATATTTATACATTTTGATAAAACTGTTACTTCAAAAATATTGTATAATGCTCTTTACATATCTCATAATACAATTAATTAGGCACATATTTGATTACATAATTAGTAGTGGGCATAACAAAATCTGAAAGCTGGTAACAGAGAGCGAGTATAACTAGATTTCATTGAAAAATTTGTTGCTCCAAAAATGTGTGACTGATATGTTAATTAATCTTCATAGTCTCAGTTGAGAAACATGAAAATTTTGAAAATTTATATTAACTCAATTTTATTATTTTCCAAATATTTTAGATGCATATTAAAAATTATATTTTAAAATGCAATCATTTTATAAATTTTAAATAATAACTGTGACTTTTTATTTTCATGGCAAAATCTAAGCACAGAAAATTCTTATCCAGTCACATCACAATTCTTATGCAGTCTTAAAAATCACATAAAGTAATACACCTTTGTGTTAGCATCAGGTCCCTCAATGACACCTGCTTGCAGGCATTTGACGTTATTGAGAGAACAGGTGGGAAATTTGCAAAAAATAGATGAAGAGAAATGTCTGCAATGTAGGTAATGTAATGTTAGCAGATAGAAGTTATGAAAACTCCTGTCATACTGCTGCTGCTGCTGCTGCTGCTAAGTTGCTTCAGTCGTGCATGACTCTGTGCTCCTTCATAGACAGCAGCCCCCCAGGCTCCCCCGTCCCTGGGATTCTCCAGGCAAGAACACTGGAGTGGGTTTCTATTTCCTTCTCCAATGCATGAAAGTGAAAAGTGAAAGTGAAGTCGCTCAGTTGTGTCTGACTCTTCACGACCCCATGGACTGCAGCCTACCAGCTTCCTTCATCCATGGGATTTTCTAGGCAAGAGTACTGAAGTGGGGTGCCATCTCCTTCTCTGAACTCCAGTCATATCAGATACTAAATTCAAGACAAAGAAGGGATGCACAATTCATGAAAAAGGGAAAACATGTGGAATGGCAGAATAAGAGCCTTGAAAAATCTGCTTTTCTATAAAACTAATAAAGAACACTTGTTAAAAAAAAAAAACCTGAAAATCATCAAACTTTCTTAATTCAAGAAATTAAGCAAAGGTTTGTAATAATCAGTTGATCATTTATTCAGAAAAAATGGCTGACCACTTTAACAATAGCAGAATTTCTGACATTTAACCTTGCCCTGTTTCCTATGGCATTGTCTTAACATCCAGCAACCTCAAAACATGATACCTTGAAACCAGCCACTGGAAGGAGCAGATTGAATTTGGAGTTTCCTAGAGGGCCTTGTTTGCAGAATTTATCTATTTAACATGTTTGGAAAATTCCTGAGAAAACCCCATTTACAGGGCTGGTCTTTATTTGATCTGACTCAGAACACTCTCAGTGAAAGTTCAATACCTATGATGTTGGTTTAAAGCAGTCACAGGAATTGCTTAATATTGTTAAATAATTGCTTGAGTCTCTGATACCAACTAGAGCAAAGAATGAGCTACCCAAAAAAGTTAAAAGAAAGATCTGGAAATTTTATGTTCATAGAGGGTTTTGAAAAATTTTGACATATTCCTGAATGTCCATAAAACCACATATATGTACAAAGATGTGAATATGACAAAGAAGATAAGGAGTAGGTTCTAATATCTTATGTCTAACTTATTTGCAAAAACAAGAAATGAAGGCTAAGACAGAGTTGTAAACAGCCATAGAATTAAATCATGCTTCAAAATGTACACAGTATATGTAAAAAGATATTGATTCAATGTAGTTAAGGAAATGCAGTAGTATAAGTTAATATGGTGATAATTTCATTGGCCACACATGACACAGACTATTACAGAAATAAACTAAAGAAAAAAGATTCATTGGCAGTAATATCAATGACAATATTAACAGCACAACATAAATAACAAATAGAGGAGAGAGGATCTGATATCCAAAGTTGCTCATTACATTATTTTAAATGTCCAGTTTTAAAACAAAAAATTATGAGACATTCAAAGAAACATGAACATATGGCTCATACACAGGAAAAAAATGTATTCACAAAACTGTCCCTAAGGAATTTCGAATGTTGCACTTAATAAAGTAATACATTAAATCCAGTATCATAAATATATAAAATTTAAAATATCTTGTCTAATGAATCACTGTGGATGGTGATTGCAACCATGAAATTAAAAGATGCTTGCTCCTTGGAAGGAAAATTATGACCAACCCAGACAGCATATTCAAAAGCAGAGACATTAAACGTTGGTCATACACACCAAGGAAACCAGAATTGAAAGAGACACATGTACCCCAATGTTCATCGCAGCACTGTTTATAATAGCCAGGACATGGAAACAACCTAGATGTCCATCAACAGATGAATGGATAAGCAAGCTGTGGCATATATACACAATGGAGTATTACTCTGCCATTAAAAAGAATAAATTTGAATCAGTTCTAATGAGATGGATGAAACTGGAGCCTATTATACAGAGTGAAGTAAGCCAGAAAGAAAAA
>SJYV01012074.1:1194433-1261368 GCA_006410875.1 Neotragus pygmaeus
TTGCCGCGGCCAGCACAGTCAAGGAGCAACCCCCGTAAGGAGGACGCGAAGGAGAACGCCCGCTTAGAAAAAATAAGATGACAGAAAGATGGGGTTGAGAGGATCAGACCTCATTGTCTGATGCCGACTTTATTAGGTGTTCAGTATATATAGGATAACATACATGGTTTATGACATCTGCTAGGTTATTTTGACCTAGATAATTATTCACCAGACCTTCACCACTGTGTGCAGAGCATAAGGCTTTGAAGTGCGATAAGCACCTGTGACCAGAACATAGTGACCAGACATCTTGGAGATACAAGGTCGTAAACACATTCTTCAGGGAGGCGGGACAGAGAGCTTAGGGCAATGCCTAGGGGCTCAGCAATATCGCTAAGCAGCTCCCAAAACTTAACCCTTCACGGGCAGTCCCCCACAAATTTCTTGTTAATATACCACTTTAACATCTACAGTTAATCCAATCAAATTTTGCTGCCTACTTCTCTAATTATTTTTATTTCCACTGATTATGTCTTGTAATGTTTAAGTGATGCATATACACATCTTTGAACATATTGTTAAATGTGTCATTAGCATGCTATGAGAGTGAGAAGACAGACACTTGGCAAGTAAAATTATCACTTCAAAGAAAAAAATTCTAAGAATTATTTTAATAATTATTTTATTATTCTAAGAATGAGAACACTAATAAATTAGTTTAGGGAACACTAATATCTGAATATCATAAACAGCTAAAATCCATATCTGGAAAATTAAAATTAATTATCATTTAAGGAAGATACAAATATTCTCAATAGTAAAAGATATATAGATTTCAAAGCTAAATATTCATTAAAGTATACTTGACACACTTTTCTATACATGCAGTTTTGATTCTTTTAAATCATGATATATATTTTTTCTGTATAAAAATATTATTTAACTTTTCATACCATACCACCCCTCACTACTATTTCTCTAATTAAAATTATGATTTATTTATCAATATTATAACTTCAGTATTATTAAATATTAAATCAATGAAGGTGCTCATTAACAATGGACAAACATAACTTACTTTAAAAATCAAAATCATACTTGCTCTGTTTCTAGAAAAATAAGGCATTTCTAATTGAGAACATTGAAGATGTGTTGTTACAAAACACTGATATTTTCATGTGTGTTTTTTATATGCTTTTCTGTAAACATTTTAATGTGTTACACATTTTAAGAGTAAAAAATAATTCTGATTGGTAAACACAATTCTCATTTTTTGAAGAAAATATAGAAAAGCAAAGATAATCCAATGTAGTTTTAAATTTCCAGTGAAATTTATATTTTGGCTGGAAATGTCACTTAGTGGCCAAAAATGATAGTCACAGATATAGTAGAATAGAGGACTAAAGAAATGTATAAAGAGACAGATATGAAATCTTCTGTGAAGGACATAGAGGACATATCACAATATCAAGTGTAAAGTGAATTTCAGCATATAACTTCATTTGTTGCCACCTTATCCTTGTCATATCACAACCACCATCACTCACACTGAATCATTCTCTATTTGATGTTATAATGGCTTCTATCAATCTGTTCTTGGAAAGAATTCTCATTTAACCCCTCTTCACTTGATAACTGCTTCTGTTCTACTGATACTCTACTCTGAGCATTTCTGAACAAAATGACCTGTCTATCTTTAAAAAAAAATCTCATTCTTGGCATATATTTGCAGTACATGCAGGGAAAGTTACTTTGAAATAGATTCTGTTTCTCAAATATCAGTACCTATAAATTATGTAATATATTTGTTAAACTTTCCCCAAGTATTTTTAAACATTTAATTTTGATAAGAATTTTATGTCTAAAATCTTCAAGGTAGTAAAAAATTATTCAAATAAGAGCTATTTAATTTCTGTGTGATACTTTTATTAAAGTATGGTATAAAGTTTATGTGAATGTTTATGAAAATTCATGAGATAATAATGTAGGTTTTTTTCATGGTTAATTCTGTTTATCTTAAGTCATTTTAATTTAACCATTACTGAAAAACTCTATTGTGGTTTTTAATAAACACTATGAAACATATCGTGATGTTCTTTGAATAAGGCAATTCAGATGAAAAACAAAGTTAATGGTTTGTTTTTGTTTTTGTTTTTCAAAAATAAAGGATGTAATCTCAGTTACATCAGAAATAGTAAATCAAACCCTTGTTGACTCTCAGTTTGAGCAGATTACTCCAGGATTCCTGGTCGCAGGACACAACAGATTCTCCTTCAAGCTACTCCTATTTCTTATACATTGGTAACACCTTAAATTGCATTCTTTGTCCTTCCTTGGGGACAGGGTGGTCTCTCTGGGTAATCTTAAAGCCAAAAGAGAATTGAGGTTGTCTCGGAAGTACCTAATTAGTTAGTCTCTCAGCCTACATATGGAGTTGATGGTTTTCAGTGTTCCCTTCGATCTATCTGAAAGGCTTCTAACTTTGATACTACAGTCCAATTACAGAATGCCAGGTAGTTGGGTGATCAACTACTTTTCTTGTCCCCACAATTCTGCAGTTCTCTAAGAATAGGCTTTGTATATCTTCAATATCATTTCTATTTTTTTGTCTCTCTATTGCAGTGTAGAATTCATACTTTGTGATGTAGTTGACTCTCTCTGCCTTCCTCTTAATATACCAGAGCTAAGGGAATTCAAATATCATTTTTATCTCTTAATAGGGGAACATTTTTAGAATAATATCTGTGTTCTAAAAATTCAATATATAAATTATTTTATTACTACCTTACTTTAGGTTTCAATACATATTGAGTTAACTGCTTTGGAATACCCATACTACAAAATAACAAACAAAATATCACTTCTTTCTCTTGTACGTTGCAGTTAAAATAACCTCCTCTCTAGCCCACTCTTCTCAGATGGAGATGAGGAGATGAGAATGATTGCTTTTGAATTGTTGAAGTTGCAATACATAGAAATCAAAGAAGTTACTATTCACTTTAGTTCACTACTAAAATAGTAATTTGAAGCAAAATCCTTACTTTTAAAAGTAGTAGGCTATAGAAGAGGTTATTTTAATTGAAAGGTACAAGAGAAGAAAATTATATTTTTGTTATTTTGTAGTATTGGTATTCCAATGCAGTTATCTCAGTATGTGTTAAAACCTAGAATTAATGATAATAAAATTATTTAAATATATAATGTTTAGAACATAGAAATCTGGACTATTAAGAGCTTGCACAGTAGTTCTCTAGGATTTTTGCCTTCAAATGCATTTCTTTTCAGGTCTAGATTGTTTCTTCATATAATTGCTTTGTTGTGAGACTTTTTATCTTTATGACATCTGTAGCCTTAATTCATTTCTATTTTGTATTTTATTGCCTATATTAAAAATTTTAAATATAATGTTATATGATTTTTAATTTCATAAAGTCATTTTAGCTCAAAATAGTTTTCTCTCTTATTTGACATAATTTCCTGGTTTCCACTTCCACTTATTAAGTACTCTTGATTACTAATGTCACAATCTCAGACAGGCATTATCATGACCACCTTGTCTGCAAAAGCGCTCCTTCTCTCTCAGAATAATGCTTTCAATTATTTATATATAGTATTTTTATTAGTAGCACTTATACATATTTCTTACCATATTAAATATGTATTGATTTGATTTTTAAATTTTGCCTGACAAATATAAGCTACTTATAGCAGAGAATTTTTCAATCATGGTGGGAACAGTACCAGTGGTCACTCGGGAAATGAGTAGATAAGTTCCTTGGAACGTCTCATTATTTTTATAATTACAGTTATTTTTCTCCTTATTTACTACCCTTGTACATGCTAAGTCACTTCAGTCGTGTCCTACTCTGTGTGACCCTATGGGCAGTAGCCCCCAATGCTGCTCTGTCCATGGGATTCTCCAGGCAAGAAGGCTGGAGTGGGTTGCCATTTCCCCCTCCAAGGGATCTTCTCCATCCAGAGACGGAACCCAAGTCTCTTCTGACTACTGCATTGGCAGGCAGGTTCTTTACCACTAGGGCTGGGAAGTCACCACTACCCTTAATAGAGAGCAAGAAATGGGGCTTCCCGGGTGGCCCTAGTGGTAAAGAACCTGTCTGCTAATGCAGGAGACATTAGAGACCTGGGTTTAATCCCTGGATGGGGAAGATCCCTTGGAGAAGGACATGGCAACCCACTCCATTGTTCTTGCCTGGAGAATCCCATGGACAGAGGAGCCTGGTGAGCTATCGTCCATAGTGTCCCCAAGAGTTGGACACAATCGAAGTGACTTAGCATGTCTGCACACACAGAGCAAGAAAAGCAAATACTGCCCATACACGAAGTTTTATTTCACTCAAAAAGGAAGTCTTCTCCCAGCATAAGGGTCCCATAAATTAGCTCAGTGTACTAATAAAGCCAATAGGCAATGCAGTCCTCCTCAACACACCACTGAAGGGATTCAATACATGTGTCAGAATTCTCTTGTCACCTAATAAATATATATTTTTTCCTTATTGTTTCTGGGTTCCCTGGCTTCTCAGGCAATGATAACAATTCCTGTAATAAATACTCTATAGAACTTGTTGACAAGCTTAAATTCCATCTCACCTAAAATAAAATTTTTATTTGTTGAATCTCTTTGTTAATGACTTGGGAAAGAGAGGAAGCTTTGGTTTTTCTTGACCTCTCTTCATGTTGCTTTCAAGGTCACTGTATTTTATTAGAGAGCTTTAAAAAAAACATTTTAAAGTATTTTGTACACTCATTGTTTTTAATTTGAAGAAATATCACCAGCAGTCAAAACTTTAAATTTAACTTTGAAAACAATTTGATTTCACCAGAGGAGTTTTTAAGATATCCAATGCAAAGTCCTTATTATACAGATGAAGAAACTAAGGCTGGAAGAGGTTACGGGACTATCGCTAGTTCATGACACATATAAAATTGTAGAACAGGATATCTTTTGCCCAACTTGTACTCTGCTTAATACACTAAGATGAATCATAATAAAATTTTACTGTAGATTCACTGGCAATTAATATTGCAATTAATATTAGAATTTCAAATCAATACTTTAAAATGCTATTATTATTCTGTTTTTTATGGAAAATTCATTTTTAATCCTTTTAGTTTTGAAAACTTACTTTATTAAAATCTTACCAAAGGAAGAATCACAATTATTTCAGAAAATATGTGTGTGTGTAGGTCTGCACACAAGTGAATACAAAATAGTACTGCAACCTCTTTGTCATTTATAATTTCCAGATTTTTCTAAACAGAAAAGTTGCGTCATCCTACTTTGTCAAAATTGACCTCAGTGTCCATGTTTCATCCTTTTAATCTCTCATTTTAAGTCTAACTTCATAGCTCCTTAATCATACTACTGAGTTTTCTTCAAAGCCCTTTCCATTTGTCAGCATCTTTATGACATTAAAGTGTCTCAAACTGAAGACAGTATAACAGGTGTGTGACCTTATCAACGTTCTTGTTTATTGCTTATTTTTCACCTGTCAGAAGAATATAATTGAAACCTGATATGACAGGGAACTTTAAATGTATGGGATGGCACTTCTATATTTAAATGAAAGACCTCTATTTTTCCATGGAATGTGTAATGATAGCAAATCTTAAAAAATTAATCACTCCATGTAGTATGATACAAATCTGTGACATTTCATATATTATTTAGATTGCTTTTTTTTTTTTCTGAGTTAACAATACCTGAGTTAACAATTATTAACAGTTTGTAATGGTTACAAATTTCAGTTTTGCAAAGTTACTTTAAAAGGCTGCCAAATGTAAAAACACAGCAATCTACATTTTTGCATTTGAAAATAATTGGTTCTTTAAAGCTGGAGCTTTTGTACAAAGAATAGGTATTAGGTTTGCAAACAGAGCCTTCAAATGATATCCGGAGCTAAATTATCAGCACTCACCAAACACTTGAGTGTTTGATAAAATTAAGAAAAATGAAATAATTTTTGTAACTCTTTCCAAAGTATCAAATTTGAGGGTTAGCCAGAAGGTAGCTTCAGGGCTTTTTGCCAAAAAAGGGGAGAAAGTATGAAAGACAGAGAGAGAGAGAACAATAAAGTTAGCTTTTTTTTGCCCATGAAATCAGTTCAGTTCAGTCACTCAGTCATGTCCGACTCTTTGCGANTCTCACTAAGCAATTCATCATAGCGTTTTAAACATTTTCTCTCCTGCCTCCATCAGTGCTGACATCCCGTAAGGTAGCTGATCTTGACAGTTCCCTGTGTTCCTCTGGCTGTTCTTGCTTTTCACTCCCTATTGGAATGTCCTTTCTCTTGTACTTTTTGACCCTTCTTAAACTTAAAGGAAGCTAGCCTGAGGCCTGAACATGAGGCTTCAACTCTGATATGTTTTGCGAACCTAAAAAGACATTTTAGTACCCTTTCCTGCAAAATGTCCATTTTTCCTTTAATTGTGTATATTCCAGAAGTGATCGTAATTATTAAATGATACTGTACATATGACAGAAACAAGGACTTAGTTATTCATATGTTTCAATCCCTGAAATTACTTAGCATGGTATTTTATGTATTAATTGAATTTGATTGAATGATACAAATGTATATTAATAAATGTAAAATCTCTCTTTAATGAAATATTTTAGAAACCAATATGGCCTATATTGCCAACAATACCTGCATGCAAAATAAAGTATCATTTGTACTAAACATGAAAATAAACAAAAATCCACTAATTAAGATCAACATATAAGTAAATAATAATGATTTTTCACTCAATTCTTAATTTATTCAGCTTTCTATAATTATGAAAAGAAGTTGAAATTCACAAAATATACTGCTAAATAAAAATTGAGGGCTTTATTTAAATATTAAATACCTTTAGTAGATAATTTTATAATCATAAAAGTGTTTTTTACTTATAACCAGTACAAGAAAACCTTAAATAAAATATCATAAGAAAATATCATTAAAGTTTAAGCAAAACAATATATTTATTTTTTGACCAATTAGTATTTTAAGTTTTTATTTATAGGAACCATAGTTTTACCTAAGTCTTTGACTTTGTTTTTGGACTGTCACATTTTCTTTTTGTCCAGATGGATGTCATCCAGCACCACCCACTTCTAATGTGTTAAAATGATATTTTAAAATTTGTTAGAGTATGCAATATTTAGAAAATGCCTTTTCTCTCAGATAAAGACTATTCTTCCATAAAGACATCAACTTTAATAATACATTTAATTAATTTGCTATTTTTCTGTGTGGCTAGTTTTCCCCGACAACTTTATTTACTGAGGAGATAATAGCTCATGCAGTAAGCAGTCTGCCTGCAATGTAGGAGACCTGGGTTCGATCACTGAGTTGGGAAGATCCCTGGAGAAGAAAATGACAACCCATGCCATATTCTTGCCTGGAATATTCCATGAACGGAAGGCTATAGTCCATGAGGTTGCAGAGAGTGGGACACAACTGGGCAACTTCCCTTTCTGTTTATTAAATTCTTTCAACAGATACTAGTACTTACTGACCAGATAGAGAAGAAATACTAGTATTTCAGTGACAAAAGAGTCTACTCCCACATTTGCCTTACAAAATTTGGGGATCTAGATGTCAAACAAATGAATGTGTGGTTAAACATGTAATTTTAACTGTGATCAGTACCAAAAAAATCACATGTAAAAATTTTCAATGCAGAATATTTGCTGTTTGCTTCTGTGTCACATTTAAGAATCGAAGAATATTGCTTTGCACAACATGCATAGTCAATAATTATTTTCAAACAAATGATTTTAAAAAGGCGGGATGCTCTTTGACTTCAAAATAGTATTAAACTCAATCTCTTTTCATTAGAGAACACACAGTTCTACTATGGAAACAATATTTATATAAAATTAAAGAACAGTTAGAGATATTATATATCAAAACAGTAGCAAAATGTGCCCATATGACATTTCCCAAAAATCAGTTCCACTTGAATTATTTTGAAGGTAATTTCTCTGGCATTTATAAGATGAGGAGCTATTGTTCAAGTGTAAAGGACTGAAGAATTGCTTGATCCAAAATTGGGGTATTTGAGTTGGAAGTTGATGGCAGAGAATTATTTATTAAAGTAGAAAGGACATCACTGTGGCCATTTAGGACCAGTGAAATACAGGGAAGGTAAAGTAAAGATAAATTGATCAAATAGAGCTAAACCATATAAGTGAGAGAAGTAAAAGGATAATTTTTCATTTTGTTGCTCCAGCTTGTAGCAGGATTCTCTAATAAATTAGAAGTATCTGTAGAATAAGAAAATTAATCATTTTTACATAGCAGTGAACATTACCTGTGAAAGCATAGTATTGTGAACTGGAATATTTGGGCCTCTCCAAATTCCTTTCTTGAAATCTTAACCCACAATGTGATGATATAAAAATGTGGAGTCTTGGAAAGGTGTAGAGCTCTCATAAGTGGGACCAAAACATATTCCAAAGAACTCTATCATCTTTCCCACACTGCAAAGACACAGTGATGTCAGTCTACATTTGAGAAGCAGATTTCTTCCATTGTTGCTATTCACTTGCTAAACTGAGTCCGACTCCTTGCATCCTGATGGACTGCAGTAGGCAGTCTTCAATTAAGACAAGCTATTTGACAAGCATCAAAGGCAAAAATAATTTATTAGAGAAGAATTGTACCTCTTCTATTTATATTTACAGTTCAGTTCAGTTCCAGTGAGTCAACTGTTTGCATGAGGTGGCCAAAGTATTGGAGTTTCAGCTTTAGCAGCAGTCCTTCCAATAAACAGCCAGGATTGATCTCCTTTAGAATGGACTGGTTGGACCTCCTTGCAGTCCAAGGGACTCCCAAGAGTCTTCTCCAACACCGCAGTTCAAAAGCATCAATTCTTCGGCACTCAGCTTTCTTTATAGTCCAACTCTCACATCCATACATGACCACTGGACTAGCCTTGACTAGATGGACCTTTGTTGGCAAAGTAATGTCTCTGTTTTTTAATATGTGCTCTAGGTTGGTCAGCAAATAGTAAAATAAACAGCTAGACTTATGAAAATAAAATTTATGAAGGCCCTGTACTTTATAGTAATGAAGATACAAGACTGAAAAGCACTGAAAATAATCTATCAACTAGAACTAAAAACTCTCGGAGAGCAATGAATAATAAGAATGAGACTGAATAGACAATGGACAGCTAGGAAGAGAATAGAAGATTTACAATCATAGTTGTTTACAGAACAGTTATAGACAGGTTTTTAAATGTTGGTAATGTAAGAATTGACTCATTGGAAAAGACCCTGATGCTGGGAGGGATTGGGGGCAGGAGGAAGAGGGGACGACCGATGAGATGGCTGGATGGCATCACCGACTCGATGCACATGAGTTTGGGTGAACTCCGGGAGTTGGTGATGGACAGGGAGGCCTGGTGTGCTGTGATTCATAGGGTCACAAAGAGTCGGACACTACTGAGTGACTGAACTGAACTGAAGGTAAGAATTACAATATTATTATATTTTCTATATAACCATATATAATTTATTTTGTAAATCCTCAACCTAAGTGAAAAATAATGGTTTTACAAAGTTTCAAATTAAAAATAAACAAGAAAAATATATTTTAATTTAAAAATATGTAAAGGGTGGGTCACATAGTTTCTAGAACAGTTCCTATTTAAGCCATGTTCACAGCAACATTTATGTTGTGGTTTTTAAAAAGGCAGATTGTACTTTGTAGAGAGGCTATATTTTGGTATAGAGACATACAAGTTAACTCTATGTATGTCATCCTATAAAATTCTTTAGCTTTTTGAACCTATTCTTCAGAGGATCATATTACATAGTTTATTTTACCCTAACACTGAGTGTATACTTATATTGAAATATGATACATTGAGTGCAGAAGCCAAATAAAGGATAAATAGCAAATAATTTTGGAAATAAACAGAACCTGCTTTAATTTTTGAGTTTAGACTCACTGTTGTGCAAGATTAATATCACTTTCAAAAAGAAAATTGTGCTTTTTATTTTTCTAGATCACTGCTTCTTATGGTCAAAGTTGGTTTTTAATACATCCTGTTCAGCATTTATAGAAAAGTTAAGTAGATAGATAAATAGAGATAGAACACTCAGTGTAGTGTCATTTCTAGGCCCAAGGTCAAACCCAGATGTTCTACCTATCAGATAACACTTGTCAATCATTCTAAGGTAGCATTGGTGTTTTATGGTGCCCAGGTCATGGCTTAGCATGTTTTCAGATTTTTAACTACTCAATTTTTATAGTATAGTTTTAATTTTCAGAGTTACTAATGAATCTCAGGGAAAAAATAAATATGCTTCTTTCTGATGTCCAAATTTTCAAAACTTTTTTCAAGGAAATGATCCTTAATAATTATATAATCATTATAATTTTATAAACATTATATCTGCCAATTGTTAAACTGCTCTCTACAGGATTGCTTCTCTGGTGGCTCAAACAGTAAAGAAATCATCTGCAATGCAGGGGACCTGGGTTCGATCCCTGAGCTGGGAAGATCCCTGGAGGAGGGCATGGCAACTTACTCCAGTATTCTTGCCTGGAGAATCTCCATGGATAGAGGAGCCTGGTGAGCTACAGTCCATGGGGTCACAGAGAGCTGGGTACTACTGAGCAACTACAGGATTACATGTATACCATAAACAGCAAAGGAAAAATAATTTTCGGTCTTCTTCAATAATTAATATTTGTTCCTAAGGTTTTAGTGTGCCAAAATAATTTTGCTTCTGTTTATATACTTCCAAATTTGAATCATATATTTTTCATATAGGCCTTATGGGAAAACTGCTCCATAAAAATAAAACCAAAATCCATAAAACCTAATTAGAAAATAATTACCAAGAATGCAAAGTAAGAAATGTTTCAGGTTTTTAAAAATATTTCATCTGTATAAATCTTCTATTTGATTATGAATTTTTTTGAGGGATTCAATATGTAATGTGGATTCAGTACATCTAATAAACTCTGGAGTCTATTTCTCTTTAAATGAGACTGAATCTAGTTGCGTTCACTTGAGAGTATACCCTCATTCATATTCCACTGGGGAAACAGAAGGAAGTCCATCAGAGAGAATCTCTTTCTCTTCTTTATAAAAACTCATGCATTTTGATAATAAACTGGACAAACCTTTTAATTTTGACAAGCTAAATTCATCTCCATTGCCAAGGGAATTTTATTTCAATTTCTATATGAGGAGAATATTATGAAAAACCAGTCATACAAAACAACATACAAATAAAAGAAAATATGGTGTCTTACCTTAGGAAATACCTGAAGTAGCAAATTCAGAACTGTGGCAATGCCAATCCTTTGGAACATTTTAAAAAGACTCTTATATACAGTGAAAAATAATTTTGATATTTTTTCAGATTTTTAAATGTGAAAAGAATGTATGTTCACAGTTTATTCACAGTTCGAGATTGCCTCACAGAAGATCATGATAAATCTATAAACATTGTAAAGAAGAGCTCACTTCACATGGCCTTTCCTTTCCTACTATGCACAGTAGAGGGCGAGGCTGGTAGAGAAAGATCTCTCTCTTCCTGTTCATAGATGGCCACTAATCCCATCATGAGGACCCAAACCTCATGATGGGATTAGTGATTTAATGACCAGATTTAACCCTAATGACCTCCCAAAGGCCCCAGCTTGAAATACCATCACACTGATGATTAGGGCTTCCACATAGGAATTTGAGGGGGACATACACAGTCAATCTCTATTAAGACTTCAAAAGATTGAGCTAAAGGATGCATGGCAATATCCTTATATTCTAAAATGAAATAGTAGGTACCCTTTAGGGATTTAAGACAGAAGTGGTCAAACTTTTTATATGTTTAAACACTATTTTCATAATTATTTCTATCCTTAGTCTGCCTTCTTATTGAGAGTATAAAAGGGTTGCAGTTAAAGAGAAAAGAAAAAAAAAGAATACTTGAAAGAAAAATTAGGTGTTCCTTGTGTCATTTTCCTTCTCATGCTGTGGATCTGACAGATAGGGCGTGTCACACCTGACAAGATTCCCTCAGGTGTGGGAAGAGTAGACACTGTTCAACTTCTGTGTGAGTGACCTGAGGTATTCATACCTTCCTGAGTTGTCAAAGCAGAAAGAAAAGAAAGACCTGATTGGAAGCTAGCTTCACTTGTATAATTTTGGGTTGTTTCTTATATGCCAGATGTGTGCCTTTCATAGAAAAGCCAGGCTGAGGACATTTAAAGTGGAAATTCAGAGGGTTGTAAAGAAGAGACAGAGGTGAACCTCCAGGTATCCATGCACTGAGAAAATCATCAGCAGTCAGCCTAAGAAAATACACTGCTTTAGTCAAGAAATATTCTCTGAGCAGGCATGTTTTAAGTTAAGAAACTTAAAATGTTCCCTAATATAGAGTTATTTTTGGANGAGGTGAACCTCCAGGTATCCATGCACTGAGAAAATCATCAGCAGTCAGCCTAAGAAAATACACTGCTTTAGTCAAGAAATATTCTCTGAGCAGGCATGTTTTAAGTTAAGAAACTTAAAATGTTCCCTAATATAGAGTTATTTTTGGACAGATTCCAAACCCCAAGGGACCCAAAATTAAATCATTGTACACCTAGGTGAATAAAAATGTTTCTGCCCTTTACACTTTCTTTCTAACCTCCTCTTTCATTGTTTGCCCAGGGAGGTTTCATGCTTAATAAGCAAAGGAGAAAAGTAAAAGAGCAAAGTGGAGAAAGACAAAAAGGGCTCCCAAATATCAATTCCCTATTTATATCTCCAGCTGGAAGTAGGCCCAAGTTAGTGAAATGGAAAATCTTTACTTTAAATAAAATTTAGTTTCACTATTACACAGGATAATTTAATTATTGCTAACAAATCTGAGTCTGAAAGTGACTAAGGAGTTTTTGTTTAGATATTGAGAAACCACAAAAGTGTTGAAAAATTTCTTGAATTTTATCAAGAGAATGGAAACAAATAGCCCCTCAGAATGGGTTAATCAATAAGACGATAGATTTGTTAAAAAGATAACTTTTTTTTTNGGCCTGGCGTGCTGCGATTCATGGGGTCGCAGAGAGTCGGACACAACTGAGTGACTGAACTGAACTGAACTGAGGGTTCAATTTGATTACTCAGGATTTATTGTTTTAAGTTTAGTTTATTCAAGTACTAGTCAGTAACTCTTGTACTACAAAGTTATTACATCCTATGGTTGTGATGGATAAATATAAGAATTATATGGATAAATATAAGGATTTTACACACAAGTATATTACTATAACATTCATAAATATTAAGACTTTAAGATCAGNTTTATTCAAGTACTAGTCAGTAACTCTTGTACTACAAAGTTATTACATCCTATGGTTGTGATGGATAAATATAAGAATTATATGGATAAATATAAGGATTTTACACACTTAAGTATATTACTATAACATTCATAAATATTAAGACTTTAAGATCAGTCAGTTCAGTCACTCAGTCGTGTCCAACTCTTTGCGACCCCATGGACTGCAGCACGCCAGGCCTCCCTGTTCATCACCAACTCCCAGAGTTTACTCAAACTCATGTCCAGTGAGTAGGTGATGCCATTCAACCACCTAATCCTCTGTCATTCCCTTCTCCTCCTGCCTTCAATCTTTCCCAGCATCAGGGGCTTTACAAATGAGTCAGCTCTTCGCATCAGGTGGCCAAGTATTGGAGTTTCAGTTTCAACATCAGTCCTTCCAATGAACATTCAGGACTGATTTCCTTTAAGATGGACTGGTTGGATCTCCTTGCATACTTAAAGATAGTTAGCATAAGATCATTACATATAAACAAAATAATTAAATGTCCCATTTAATTTCATTTTAAAAAAGAATTTCAAATTTGTACATAAAACTGATTATATAATATCTGATATGAATTGTAAAAATTCATTTTTAGTTAAACGCTTAATACATTGAGTTACTCCTCAACAAGAAAAAAGTCATATTGTAATGATTTTTTGAGAGGAGTTTGCCAGGAGTTATAAGACACACATTTTACCTAAAGATCTTGTACTAAACAACATTGGGTAGTTTATATACATTCTTTTTAGCATATCAAATTTAGCACCTGCAAAACTGAGTTAATCCTTGTTCAAACGAGGAGTCTTATAGTAGAATGGTATTAGATAAAATATGTGAGAGCTTTTTGACAATGACAAGTCTATTATTTCTAGTGAAGTATTTAATGAAAGTAAAATTGAAGTCACTCAGTCGTGTCTGACTCTTTATGACGCCATGGACTATAGCCCACCAGGCTCCTCCTTCCATGGGATTCTCCAAACAAGAGTACTGGAGTGGGTTGCCATTTCCTTCTCAGGACATAAATATTAAAAATAATTCTAAAAAAATAAATAAAAAATAAAAATAATTCTAAGCATACATAGCCAATAAACAAACCCTTGTTGAGAAAGATGTTTTTCATCAAAGTAAATGAATGACTGATTTTTGGCTGATCACCTATTTTTGATTCTGATAACACTATGGTTTTCCTGAGCTCTGAAAAATTTTTATTTTCACTGATCTTGTTAGGGTTTTTCACCCCATAAATGAATATAACATACTTTCATTACTTACTTGACAAACACTCAATTTTAATACAATTTTGTGCATACTTATAAACAAAGAGAAATATAAAGAAATTCTCCCAGAATTTGACAGAACATGTAAGGTCATGAAACACAAATTGTCTACTTTTTATGTGCAGGAAGTACCATTTTAAGTACTTTGCCCTATAATAAATAAAATGGCAAAGGAAATGACAACCTACTCCAGTATCTCTACCTGGAAAATTCCATGGACAGAGGGGTCTGGTGGGCTACAAAGCCCTGGTGGACTCCCAAAGAGTCAGACATGACTTAGCAACTATACAACAGCATATCAGGTAAATAAGCTAGAGCAAAATCAGATGAACAAAGAAAACCACCTGAGAAACATGATGGATGCTGGATTCAGAAAATGAATTGACTCAAAGATTTGCTCTCTATTGCCTCTGTGATTTAGGTTCTTTCTATTTATTACCATCCTGTTCAGATTCTGGATGTGAGAAACTATATAAATAAAAGTAACATCAAATTTAAAGAATTTTATCCCATGCTTTTGATTTGAAAATCAAAATTTCTAAATTGTGGAACTGCTTGGATGTTTACTTGTAAAAAGTTTTTATGTTACAATTCAAAGTATATGACCATCTTGTATTGCTTATTTAGAACTTCAAACAAGCAAGAGATTAATTCTTAAAGATTTTCTTCTAGACATTTCACTTTCTGGAAATAAAAGTTGGTCTTGGCTGATATCATAGAAGTCCCATTAGTCTAAAATGTAAAATTCATACGAATAATGAAAAAATGTCAACTTTTCACATTGAAGATAATTGCTAAGTAGTTGATTGGTCAATTAACTATGGAGTTTTCAAAACAACTTGCATAATCTATAGCATGGCAGATAATTTTCTTGTATGAATAAAGAAAATAAGATGTTTAGACATATTCTATACTTTTTAATTGAAATAAATCATGAAAGAATCCTAAGGACTAAAACATTTGTCATCATTTTAATTTTTTGGTCTCCAGTTTTATCACTTTGCATATTTTAGTTCTAGGTAGGTAAATTAAAATTTTAACTCTTCTAATATCTAGGTGGTAGATGTTTCACTTCTATCAATAAAAATTGCCACTTACTCTATAATTTTTGTTTTTCCAAGTATAAGGAAATAATTGTAAAATAAAATAAATAATTGTTAAAAAAAAAAAAAACCAGCCCTCTCCTTGTTAATCAGCTTCTCACTTACAGGATTAACTCATTTTTTCTCAATGTATTTCTTTAAGTTTCCAGAAAATTATTTCTAAGATGATGTTGTCTTTTCATTCATTCTTTGAAATTTGCCATCTTAAAGTTTCTGCATTTGTAGTGTAGAAAGCATGTCTGTCTCAAGAGCACTTGTACTATGAAGCTTCTTTTAAGTTACTGATAGTGAAATAAGGCTATGAATACCATTAGGCATCACAGTACAATTGTTATTGTTCAGTCATTAAGTCATGTCCAACTTTTTGCAACCCAATGGATTGCAACACGACAGGCTTCCCTGTCTTTCACCAACTCCTGAAATTTGTTCAAACTCCATGTGCATTGAGTCAACGATGCCATCCAACCACCTCATCTTCTCTCATCACCTTCTCCTCCTGCCTTCAATCTTTCCCAGCATGAGGGTCTTTTCCAGTGAGTTGTTTCTTCACATCAGGTGGCGAAGTATTGAAATTTCAGCTTCAGTATCAGTCCTTCCAATGAATATTCAGGTTTTATTTCCTTTCAGGTTGACTGGTTTAATCTCCTTGCTGTCCAAGGGACTCTCCAGAGCCTTTTTCAGCCACTGTCTTCTCCAGGAATCTTCTCGAAACTGTGCATTTTGAACAACCACAGTGAAAACATCAATTCTTTGGTGCTTAGTCTTCTTTATGGCCCAACTCTCACATCCGTACAAGACTGCTAGGAAAACCATAGCTTTGACTATACAGACTTTTGTTGGCAAAGTGATGTCGCTACTTTTAATTATGTTGTCTAGGTCATAGCGTTTCTTCCAAGGAGCAAGTATCTTTTAATTTCGTGGCTGCAGTTACTGTCTGCCATGATTTTGGAGCCCAAGAAAATAAAGTCTGTCAACTCTATCCATGTTGTTTTGTTTTGTTTTTTCCCCATCATTTGCCATGAAGTGATGGGACCGGACATCACTTCATTTCACTCTATCACTTCATGGCAAACAGTACAGTTGAAGTCATTGTTTATTTAAGTACTGGAAAATCTGTGCTACAACTAAAGTTTTGTTGTAAGGTCATTTAGTCTTTATTCATATTGGATTGGCCAAAAGGTCTGTTTGGATTTTACCATCATGTGTTACAGAAAAACTTCAATGAACTTTTTGACCAACTCAGTATTTTCATTTGAACATTCCTTCCCTTCGACATGGGTATAGGCCTCTGATGGAAGTGTGATAAAGGGTGACAGTACTCTAACCATATGGCACCTTCCCCAGTAATATTTACTAAGTCTCTTTTGCAGAAGAAACCCTCTGTCTGATAGACTAATTCCTTACAGCGTGTTATATATGGAAAAAATATTTAACCACTTAATCTCTTTTTAATTCACCTAATATTGACTATACTGTAGAACTTCAAGATTATAGCTGGATAATATACTCACAAAAGAATTATAGCATAAAGTGATACACACAGGAGGAAGTATTGGTTAACATTACTGGCACATTAAAACCCAGTGCCTGTGTTTCTCTCTCTATAAACTTGGAAACATTATAGAGCTTTACTGAATGTCAGTTTGTTCATCTATGCTAATGAGATTAATACTGGTAGTTCACATGGATGAAGTCAGGACTCAATGAACTTTTGCATATGAAACTTAATAGATATGTATCTAACACATACAATACATTTTAATTATTATTATTATTTATTCTTTTCAGTCCCAGTAATATTTAAACCTTGAAAGTGACATTTCATTTGAGTTTAGGAAAATCATGTAAACTCAGAAAAAATAGCTTCAGAGTGTGAGGGAAGATACATAGAGTCAGTGAAGGTAGAAGTAACAGCATTGACAAAACAATGTATGATTAATAGAAAAAAATAGAAGGAAGGAAAATTAGCTTCCTAGTCTAATTTTGCCTAGTTACTCCAGAGGCCCTTAAAAGAGAAAAGATGGACAGGGAATATTCATAGTACCACAAAGAAAAAAAACATGAATTAGAAGAAAGTTATAGAATTTTAGCTTGATTTACTTAATCTTACAATTGTTGTTTATTATCTATAACTAGAATATTCTAGAAAACAATTAAGCACAACTTTCAAATTTATACAAGACCTGTCAGAAAAATATTTGGAATTTTAAATGAGCACTCAGCAATTATATATGGAAAGATTGTTAAATCTGACATTATGGCTATTGTCACTGACTTACAAAGCTATATTCCACCAAACAAGTCTAAGAAAATTAGTGCACCTTTTCACAGAATTGAAAATTTGGAATTTTCTTGGTTTGTATAAACATTGTTAAGGTTGTCAGGACAACACAAATGTATGTATGCATTGATGTAAAATATAACATTTTGACTAAAATTACTTTTAGACCCCCCCTTAAAAAATGCTGCTTTTAGAAGCATATGAAAGGTTTTATGTGGATCCTTTTTCATGCAAAATTGCTTGGTGCAGCATTCCTATAATTCTGAAAACTGAATAAATTATGGCATATTTCCACTTGGGGAATTGTACCCTTAAACAATATTGTTTAATTATCAATTTATTTTACATAAAGCCATGAGATGGAATTTGCATAATGTTTCCAGGGCTATCCTTCTCAATTAATTCTGGCAAGCAAACCAATCAGGTAACAAGGATGAACAGTTAAGGCAAAGAAGAGAAAAATGGTTTTGCTTCCTCATATGGTTCAATTCTCCTCTTAGTGAAAAAATACACAGGAAAATTTACATCCAATGATCATAAAGTTAATGACTCTCCCATTTTTAATTAATTTCCAAATTTTTAGAATGTGATTTTTAATATAATTTAAAATAAATTAGGAAACCTGTTAATTTTAAAATAGGTTTCATATTAATTTGAAATGATTAAAACCACATGTCTTAACATACTTGAGCTATTTATTCATTAAAATATTTCATTAATAATTTATACCAAAGATTTTCCTTTTCTACACTTTACTCAATTACTGTAAATAGATGCATAGTTTTATAGATGGTAACACAACATTGTAAATCAACTATATTCCAGTAAAATTTGTTTAAAATATACACCTGATCAATAAGACATAGAAAATCTAATACTTTCTAAAGAATATATATTCTGATGGAGAAAGTGAAGTATGCCAAGAAACACATACATACACATGTTTGTCACATACAGACTACATATTTAAACCTGCAACTGATTTTAGCCCAGTCTACGTGATAGAACCATGGTAGATTTTACAAAATGAAAGTAGAACAAGGTTTGTCTGATTTAAATTTTTTTTTTGAAACCAAAATAGGAATATGCCTTTAATGATACACAATAGCTCTTTCAAAATGTCACTAGCTTTTGCCATTCAGCTTCTCGACTGAGCATAGTCAGCAATGAAAGAAATGAAGGCAATGATCCCTTTCTATACATTGTCTGGAAAATTTTAATCCAGTGGGGTAAAAGTCTTGTCTTCCAACTATTGATTTGCATGCCCTTATTCATAGTTTCAATGACATGCATCTTATATCTAGTCCAGTTTTTTCACTGCACAAACAGAAATTGCAGTGCAATTCTGCACTAGAAAGCACACTTATATAAAAGATGATTTTGTGAAATATAAAAATACCATGGAGAGAATCTGTGGGAAAGACCAAGTTTAAATCCTCTTATTGAGTTTNATAGATGTTTTTCTGGAACTCTCTTGCTTTTTCCATGATCCAGCAGATGTTGGAAATTTGATCTCTGGTACCTCTGCCTTTTCTAAAACCAACTTGAACATCAGGAAGTTCACGGTTCAAGTTCATAATATAATTTTAAAGATAGTTTGTTCTTTCTTCTAACATACTTGTTTTAAATTTACTTTTACATCATTATTATTAAAGAAAAGTAAGTTTAGAAAAAATTATTTCAGACTCACAACAATACTGGAAACATTGTTCAGGATTAGTGTTAAATCTTGCTAAATCATAACCATGTTTCTTTCACTTAGACCATACAAGTATAGGGCACTACAAGTTTTCAATTGCTGTGATATCTTAATATTTGCTGAATTAATGCTGGTTTTTGGTAATAAGCTAGTTTATAACAGATGACTGTATTATTTTATTCATATAATGGCCTTTATGACATCTTTGTCAGTGTCAGTATTTTGTATCAAACCAATAAGAAACAGATCTTTGGCCAGTGAGTTCCTAAAATGCAAAGTTGTAAAGGAAGAAAGATCTAAAGGACGAAAGATGGACCTAAGAGTCCATCTCGAAGTTAAGAGAAATAAAACACGTCCAAAGTCAGTAAAATGAAGAGAATAAAGAGCCAAAAAGGCACCTCCCAAAATAAAGCTAAAACCTACTTCATTGAAAAGTTAGAAAAGTTTACCAATTAACTTTTGTCACCATTTAAAAGTTCCGTTGCTGTAAAGAGGAAGCTTTATTATGAAGATAATTCATGGATCTTTGAAGCAAGTTGTTGCTTGACTCTGCTGAAGACATGAGACTCTTTTATGGCAGGTGTGTTTCAGATGGGAAACGCACCTTGTTGTTGACGTTCAACTTTGTGTCGTTGTGGCCCTCTGCACAACTTTGATAGGACAATGAAAAGGAACCCAATGCTTTCCTTCTCCATTCAAGGGAAGGATGCAGTTGCCAAGGCATTCTCCCTATCATTTGCAGAAGATTTCAGTGTGTCAGGCATAGCACTCCATGAGGGAGGCACTGCTACCCCTGAGACAGATAAGAAAACCGAAGATCACAGGATTAAATAACACAACCACCAAAGCGCATGACTGGGATTTAGACTTGCTCAACCTCTTGAAAGGTTCTTGTTGGCACCACCAGACCAACTAGGGTGTCCCACGTGGATGAGTAAACTGAGGCACGTGCACTAAACATTTTGAACAAGCTATCAAGAATGACCTGAATTAATGTTTTGTTTTCATTCCACTGGCCTTCTACTAAACCATGGTTTCACTGTTCTGTATAGATTACATGTGTATTACAGGCCACTGTGAATTCATAATTTGCCAAGTATAAATACGTGTACATAAATGTACATTATAAAAAGAAAAGTTAAAAAAATTTATAAGCTCTTAGTTGAAGAGAGAAAACACCAATCTCTATTCTAAAAAATACATTAAATAATAAGCTCTTAGTTTAAGTGAAAACACCAATCAATATAAGGGTTACATATCTTACAGACCTTAATAAGTAATGCAAATATATTATAAGGAATGTTAGATCAACAAAACTGGAAACTTAGATGAAACGGAAAAATTCCTTTTAAGACATAAACCATCTAAATTCCTTAAAGAAGGAGATAGCCTGAATAATTCTGTTTCTATTAAATAATTTAAATTTGCAGTTAAGAAGAAATTTTCTTTCCATAAGAAATTCCATGTTTATTTGCCTTCAATATAGAATTCTATCAAATATTTAGGGGGGAAATAATACCAAGTCTCCATCAAATAGCAAATTAAAAAAAAAAAAAAAAACTCGTTCAGAAAAATAAAAGATGCCATTTTCCAACTCATTTTATGAAAACAGTGTTATTGATATACCAAAACCTGCTTCCATAGTGGCTCAGATGGTAAAGCGTCTGCCTGCAATGCAGGAGACGTGGGTTTAAACCCTGGGTCGGGAAGACCCCCTGGAGAAGGAAATGGCAACTCACTCCAGTACTGTTACCTGGAAAATTCCATGGAAGGTGGAGCCTGGTAGGCTACAGTCCATGGGATTGCAAAGAGTCAGACATGACTGAGCAACTTCACTGGTTCACTGGATTAAAGGATGACAAGGAAAGGAAATGACAAACCAATATCCCTTATGAGCACAGATGCAATATTAGACAATTGACTCTAACAATATATAATATGGACAAGATGTCATATNTTGCAAAGAGTCAGACATGACTGAGCAACTTCACTGGTTCACTGGATTAAAGGATGACAAGGAAAGGAAATGACAAACCAATATCCCTTATGAGCACAGATGCAATATTAGACAATTGACTCTAACAATATATAATATGGACAAGATGTCATATAAAAGTGGTTTTATTCCAGAAATGCAGGATTAATTTACATTATAAAAAATAGCTTACAGCATAATGAATTAGGGAAAAAGAAAAAGAAAAAATACATTTTGATTGTTTGACAGAATCCCATATCGATTAATGATAAGTAAACTAATGCAAAATTGAATTGAATCTGTTAATACATATTTACCAAAATTGCATTTGAACATCTTATTACAGGGTTAAATTGAATCTTTTGATCAAAAAATTGGGGAAAATTACTCTCATCTATTTTCTATTCAACATGAAATAAGTGTGAAAATATCAAAAGTATAAATATCAGAAAGGAATAAATAAAGCTGTTTGTGTCATAATATCCATTCCATCAGAAGTAAAACATCTCCAATTCCTTTCATAATATCCATTTCTTCAGAAGTAAAACGTCTCTAATTCCTTTCACCGTATATTGATATTAGTTACACTTTTGTGTCTATCTGTTACTTTAAACACAATGTTTTTCAAGTATTTCACAGTTATAGAATGTGGCAAAGGTTCCTTTTTTTCCAAAAGATTTGTAAATTTAGCTTTCATATTTAGGTCTATGAGTCATCATAAATATAACTTTTGTATGGTGTCATGTATGAGTTGAAGTTCATAATTTTCCATATAGAAAGCCTGTACAGAAAATAAAGTTAGTTCAGTAATGTGTATCTTAAATTTGTTTATTTTCCCATTGATTTGATTTGGCCTTTGTGTTGAAATTAAATTGACCATGTATATGAATTTATTTCTGGAATCTATATTCTATTTTATTTGTATTTATTCCAAGTTTATACTGTCTTGAATATCATATTTGTGTTAGCTACTCATGGCTTCAGTAATGAAGTACCACAAAATTGGTGACTGAAAACAAGAGAAATGTATTCCGTCACAGTTCTAGAGGACAGAAGTTCAAAGCCAGTTTTCTTGAGCTGAAACATGCATGCTCAAGATGCCAGCAAAGCTGTGCTCCTTCTGGAGTTTTTCAGGGAGAATCCATTCCTTGTTTTGTGCAGCTAATGGTAGTTGCACAGTTCCTTGACTGGTAGTCTCATCCCTCCAATCTCTGCCTCCTTGGCCACATGGCCTTCTCCTTCTCAGTATGTTTGTTAACCCACTCTATTAGATCAGGGGCACCGTGACTGGATCCTTTCCTTGCCTAATGCTAAAGGTGGAAATTTTTTCAGTCTACTAAGGTAAAAGACTCCCAGGTTAGATCTTTCTTATCAAGAATGTTTTGCTGTTACAGATTTTTGTATTTTAAGATTCATTTTAGAGTCAGCTTTTAATTTTTCCAAAATAATTCACTGGAATTTTGATGGGGTTGTCTTATATCTATTCTTTGAGTGTGTGTGTGTGTGTGTGTGTGTGTGTGTTCAGTTGCTTCAGTCGTGTTCTACTCTTTGCAACCCCATGGATTGTAGCTCCTCTGTCGATGGGATTTTCCTGGCAGGAATACTAGAGTGTGTTTCTATGCCCTCTTCCCTGGGCTCTTCCTGACTCAGGATTAAACCCATGTCTCCTGTGTGTCTCCTGCATTGCAAATAGATTCTTTACTGTTGAGTCAACAAGGAATCCCCGTGTATAGATTACATGTATAGAAGCCCCAAGTCATTTAAGATGACAAATTATCATCTTAAAAGTATTGAATCTTCACATCCATGATCTGTTGACTCAAGAAAAACAAAACAATCTGAAAACTTCTGGTTATGTTTTATTCACAAACCTTTCTGAAGACTATAGCCTGGGAGATAGCCTCTCAGGTAGCTCTGAAGAACTGTTTCAAAGAGGCAAGGGAGGAGCCAATATGTATAGAAGATTTTGCTAAAAAAAAAAAAAAAACATAGTTGAACATCAAAAGATTACTGCTAATCACACACAAAAAATACAGACATCTCAAGTTAGTGATTTTAATGCTTCTTTATGTATGGAAAAATGCAAGACTCTGAGCTCATTGAAAGTATTATTTAGATAAGCAACTTAAGTATTCTTCAGACAAGCATCTGAACTATTTAGGGCCAGTATCCTTTTTTTTTTTTCTCCACCCTTAGAGGAATTCCTTCAGGGTGCACCATCAGAGGGGCTGCAGTGAATGAAGGTCTGATGGCAGTCAACATTTTACTGAAATGGCAGGCAACATTCTTTGCCCATATAAACTCTATTTATTTAGGTCTTTAATCTCTCTCAGCAATATTTTGTATCTGTTATTGAACAATACATATTTCACTGTATTCATCCTCAGATATTTTAGTATTCTTGATATTATTGTAAATCAGCTTTTTTTGTTAAAATAGTGCTTTAGATTTCTTAATTTCTATACATTTTAAATATTTGAACATATATTTTAAAATAAACATTTATATAACTAGATAAGTAAGCAGTGTTACCAAACAAAACAAAACAGCTGTTCAGCTGTCTTATAGTGTTGTAAATATTATAGAGGTGGCAAAATGAAGAAATTCTTGAATAATCCAGTATTTCCGGGGAAGTTGGAGGTCACGCTAATAAATGACATTTTGCTTGATATAGTTTTTTTTTTTTTTTTCCCCTAATGTTGGCTGTTTTAAGTACCCATCTAATTATTTCAATTATTTTTAATTAGCACTCATTTTAGACTTTCTAAATTGTTCTCACTCACAGACATGGATGTCTTCATTTCATTTTCTAATACTTGGAGATCAGAACTGAGACTAGGATTCAGATGTACTGCAACTGGGACATAAACATAAGATAGGAATCAATATAGGACACCTACTCTCAGAATGGGAAGGGGAAGTTAATTGATACTTGTTAGCTTTCTCTAAAGGAATATATTAAAGGTTGTATTTATTTATTCCCCCCAAAAAATGTTTTCACCCAAAGCAAAAAAGGATGTTTTATTAAATAACTAGATAATTCAGCCAAATGCCTTAACATATGTTCCTGTGACTGAAACTTGGCTAACTGGAGGCATTTTTTTTTTTTTACTTCACCCATCTGGATAAAGTCTACTATTTTAGAGCATTTTTTTTTTTTTTCAAAATGCTTTTTCATCAGAGAGAAAATAAAATGTAGAATTTTTACTCCATGTTGCTAAGTAAACAATTTTGAGGGGAAATATCATATACCTTAAGATATTTAATACAGTATCAAGAGGAAGCAGATGTAATACAGAGTCACTACTTCTATAATAATGGTAACATCAGGAGATCATAAGTATGCACTTTGATAAATAAGAAGATTTTGCTCCAAAACCTGAAAGCCAATATTCTATGACAAATAACAGATCTTGTATGTCCGAGCTTCCACAGAGAATTCAACTTCTTCATCTTCATTACTGAAGAGCAATCATATTTTTAAAGTATATTATTTCAACATGCAACTGAGTCATGAATTCTATAACATCGTGGTTTTCTACAGGGCTAAAGATACACAATTTTTTCACTGAAACAACTTTAAAAAATGGCCTATAGTTATTTTCAGTTAGTCACCATTTAGAGAATCATGACAGTTGCTCTAGGAGAATGTTTTAGAAATTTTTGCTGAATTTAGAACTTAGTAATTAGATTTTGTTATTAGAAAAGTGCTAAGTTTCAGTCACTGAAATTTAACAGACTTCCGAAACCTCTTGCTGAGGGTACTTGAGTCCATCCCCATGGAAACTGTTGCTGCCTTGACAAATAACCTGTAAGTAGCTTTGAAAAACTGAGTGTTCCAGTTTTTAAGCCCTGCTGTTGGTGAAAATTTTGAGACTAACAAAAACTTCAAGGGATATTTCCCTTTCCTGAAATTTGTTGTGTTACCATTAGGCTTTATATGAAAAATAAGTCTTAAATTTTTTGTATAAATAAATACTTGGTATTTTACACTGTATGTGAAATGGTATGATATCATTTGTTCCCAGAAACTAATAATTAAAAGATATTATTTTTCAAACCTTAGGGAAATGAACTAATGATATAAAAATAAATTAAGAAATACAATATTGTAGATTAAATAGAATAGCTATAATATTACATTAATGCAAAAGTAAGAAGAAAAATGAAAGGAGAAAAGAACAGATGGACCAAATAATAAATAACTAGCAAGATGATAGACTTAAAGTTAAAAATATTTATATTCACATACCTCAATTAAAACAGATACATGGACAGATGGGATGCAAATGTAACAACCAATTATAAGCTGTTTATAAGGCATCACATTAATGGTACCTTCTCTGTTGTAAAAATGGACAGCACAGAAATATAAAGGATCGTAAGAGACTTCTACAAACAACTATATGCTGATAAAATGAACAACTTGAAAGAAATGGGCAAATTCTTGGAAAGGTACAACCTTCCAAGACTGAACCAGGAAGGTAAAGAAGATATAGACAGACCAATCACAAGTAATGAAATTCAAACTGTAATTAAAAATCTTCCAACAAAGTCCGGGATCAGATGGCTTCACAGTCAAATTCTATCAAACATTTAGAGCAGAAATGACACCTATCCTTCTCAAATTCTTCTGAAAAACTGCAGACAAAGGAATACTTCCAAGCTTATTCTACAAGGCCACCATCATCCAGATACTTGGCCACCATCACCGTGATACTAAAACCAGACAAAAATACCACACACAAAAAAAATTATAGATCAATATCACTGATGAACCTATATAGACACAAAAAATCCTTAACAAAATACTAGCAAACAGAATCCAATGACACATTGAAAGGACTGTGTACCATGATCGAGTGGAATTTATCCCAGGGGTTCAAGGATTCTTAAAATCAATCAATGTGGTACACGATATTAACAAATTAAAGAATAAAAATCATGCAATATGTCAATAGATGAAGAAAATGCTTGTAACAAGATGCAACAATCATTTATGATAAAAACTCTCCAGAAAGTGGGCATGGAGTGAACCTATCTTAACATAATAAAGATCATATACAGCAAACCAACAGCAAACGTTCTCAGTGGTGAAGAAACTTACGAGTTTAATGCCTCAGCTAATGATATACAGAAAGACAGCTATGGCAAGGGTCAACAATCGGAATTTATTTGGCAATGTCACTTTCAAACTGTTGTTTCACATTGACCTCTGAAAGAAAATCAATTATATAGAGCTTACTGGCTTAGAGAATGTCAATGCAATGCAGTTTAATTCATCATTAAACCTGTACTGACTATTTTACCGGTCTGTTGTTTACTGTGAATAGTAATGCAGAATAAAAACCCTATCTGGAGAATAAGGAAAGGTTTATTTATTGGGATGTCTACTACACATTAGTAACATTCCTACTGAGGTGCTTTCCTATCATACTGAATACATTTTTTTAAAGGTTTAAATGTATTGCATGACACTGAAGCAGAAAGTGGAAGAACTCATTATTCTATGATACCAAATGAAAGAGTGCTATTGTTATAACTTCTGGGTTTGCATTAAAATACACAGGGAAATGAGCTTTCTCAGTAAATAACTGCAGTGACAGAAAGAAGTAACTAATTTTCCCAATTCCATACAAGTTACTATCTGAGGGAGAAGTCATATATATTTTGGGGAATGAGAAGCATTTTTCCTTCTGGAATTGCATACAGAAAGGAAGCAGGGGGATTCATCCAGTGAATTATTTTATAAAGAAGAAAATATTTCAACAAACACAATGCAGTCAACTAAATATAGTAAAGACACAAAAATTGTTATCAAATGTATGCTTTTTGAATTGAATATAACAAAATGGAAATCTTAATGTTAACTTGTAATTTACTGAAATGATTTCAGTGGGAACTAAAGTCATCTAAAAAGAATGTCTAAGGATTCCTATAAACAGAGTTCTAGGAATTCTTAAGCAGCAATTTCATAGAAGCGGGATTAAAATAATTTTGTAATTTAATTTCTTATATTACTGGTGCAAATACGGTATTACTTGAGTTAAAATATGTTAGAAAAGCATAGTAGGGAGGAAATGGAAGAGAGTTCTCTACATAAGATCATGTAGGTTGTGCATTGCATGGCTACACATGTCACCCTTTACATATGCTAGAATATGAAATGTGGTCCAGGAAAAATTTGTGTCATGGCTCTGGAAAGGAGGTTACCTTATTTTCTCTAGTTTGTTATTTAAAAAAAAATTTTTTTTTTAAATTTAGGTACTCTAGTGTCACTATGCTCACTATACTTAGTTAAATACTACAGAACCTTCTGTCCATTTTTCTGTGCTTTGTTCTAGCCAATTCTTTTAGGTCTGTTTTCTAGAACTGCTGAAAATCTTTAAAATTTGCTTAACTTCTCCATTGAATTTTTATTTTTTTTATTTCAAACATGCCATTTAAAAATTCTAAATATCCTATTCATTTCTTTTGAAAATGTTGCTCCTTCATATTTAGCCTTTATTTTCATAATGGTTTTATTTTTTATATGTCTACACTTTGTTGTTGTTGTTCAGTCGTGTCCAGCTGTTTGTGACCCTATGGACTACAGCAAACCAGGCCTTCCTGTCCTTCACCATTTCCCAGAGCTTCATCAAACTGATGTCCACTGAGTCGGTGATGTCATCCAATCATCTCATCCTCTGTTGTCCCCTTCTCCTCCTGCCCTTCAATCTTTCCCACCATCAGTTTATTTTCTAATGAGTCAGCTATTCACATCAATATCAGGACTGATTTCCTTTAGATTGACTGGTTTGATCTCCTTACAGTCCAAGGGACTCTCAAGAGTCTTCTCCAACACCAGGGTTCAAAAGTATCAATTCTTCTATGTTCAGCCTTCTTTGTGGTCCAACTCTCACATCTGTATATGGCTACTGGAAAAACCGTAGCTTTGACTCTACAGATCTTTGTTGGCAAATTAATGTCCCTACTTTTTAATATGCTGTCTAGTTGGTCATAGCTTTTCTTCAAAAGAGCAAGTGTCTTAATTTCATGGCTGCAGTCACCATCTGCAGTGATTTTGGAGCCCAAGAGAAGAAAGACCGTCTTTGTTTCCATTGTTTCCTCATCTGTTTGCCATGAAGTGATGGGACCGAGTACCATGATCTTAGCTTTTTGAATGTTGAGTTTTAAGCCAGCTTTTTCACTCTCCTCTTTCACCTCATCAAGAGGGTCTTTAGTTTCTCTTTGCTTTTTGCGTAAGGGTGGTGTCATCTGCATATCTGAGGTTATTGATATTTCTCCTGGCAATCTTGATTCCAGCTCATGCTTCATCCAGGGAGGAATTTTGCATGATGTATTCTGCATAGAAGTTAAATAAGCAGGGTGACAATATGCAGCCTTGATGTACTTCTTTCCCAATTTTGAACCAGTCCATTTTTCCATGTCCTATTCTTTGTCTCTTGACCCGCATACAGGTTCTCAGGAGGTAGGTTTGTTTACACATTTGATGCAAATAATTTTTTAGACTTTTTCAGCCTGTTCTTTCATGATAAATTGTTTTGTTGTTCTTAATCTATTATTTATGATGTATCCCCTTATGGATATCTGTGTCTTTTGTAATTTCAGATATTACAATCATCTTCAATGGACTGAAGTGTCTTTTGTTACTTTTGACTCTTGCATTCCCAAGTTCCTTCCAAAGCAGTGAGTGCTGTTTTGGAGCTTTTTGAGAGGGGATCAGATCTGTAGTGACTTTACTGTTCATGGACCAGATTTTGCATTCTCTTTTCTCCTCCCTAAATTTCTATAACATGCAGCATAGATTTGCATGCCTCAGTTGTACATGGACTACACTTGGGGATTTCATTTTTCATAAGAGACATTTCTCCAATCCCCAGCATCAAGACAAGAAGCAGATTTTCTGTTACTTTCCTCGATCCCTGTGCAGATTTTCTCTGTAGACTAATTCTCATAAGAGAACAGTCTATCTTGGATTATGTTTTGTAGCAATGTTTTTGATTCTAGTTTCCAACTTCATCTATCCCCAAGGTCACACATCCTGTTTTTTCAGTTCAGTTCAGTTCAGTCGCTCAGTCGTGTCCGACTCCTTGCGACCCCATGTATCACAGCCCGCCAGGCTTCCCTGTCCATCACCAACTCCCTGAGTTCACTCAGATTCATGTCCATCGAGTCAGTGATGCCATCCAGCCATCTCATCCTCTGTTGTCCCCTTCTCCTCCTTTCCCCAATCCCTCNGAGAGTTCCAGAAAAACATCTATTTCTGCTTTATTGACTATGCCAAAGCCTTTGACTGAGTGGATCACAGTAAACTGTGGAAATTCTGAAAGAGATGGGAATACCAGACCACCTGACTGACCTCTTAAGAAACCCGTATACAGGTCAGGAAGCAACAGTTAGAACTGTACATGGAACAACAGACTGGTTTCAAATAGGAAGAGGAGTACGTCAAGGCTGTGTATTGTCACCCTGCTTGTTTAACTTGTTGGCAGAGTATATCATGAAAAAGGCTGGGGTGGATGATGCACAAGCTGGAATCAAGATTGTGGGAGAAATATCAATAACCTCAGATAATGCAGATGACACCACCCTTATGGCAGAAAGTGAAGAAGAACTAAAGAGTCTCAATGAAAGTGAAGAAAGATTGAAAAAAATTTGCTTAAAGCTCAACATTCAAAAAACTAAGATCATGGCATCCTGTCCCATCACTTCATGGCAAATAGATGGGGAAATAGTGGAAACAGTAGCTGACTTTATTTTTGGGGGCTCCAAAATCACTGGAGATGGTGGCTGCAGCAATTAAATTAAAAGTTTACTCCTTGGAAGAAAAGTTATGACCAACTTAGACAGCATATTCAAAAGCAGAGACATTACTTTGTCAACAAAGGTCCGTCTAGTCAAGACTATGATTTTTCCAATGGTCATGTATGTATGTGAGAGTTGGACTATAAAGAAAGCTGAGTGCAAAAGAATTGATGCTTTTGAACTGTGGTATTGGAGAAGACTCTTGAGAGTCCCTTTGACTGCAAGGAAATCTAACCAGTCTGTCCTAAAGGAGATCAGTCCTGGGTGTTCTTTGGAAGGACTGATGTTGAAGCTGAAGCTCCAATATTTTGGCCACCTGATGCGAAGAGCTGACTCATTTGAAAAGACCCAGCTGTTGGGAAAGATTGAGGGCAGCAGGAGAAGGGAACAACAGAGATTGAGATGGTTGGATCGCATCACTAACTCTGTGGACATGGGTTTCGGTAACTCTGGGAGATGGTGATGGATGGGGAGACCTGGCATGCTGCGGTTCATGGGGTCGCAAAGAGTTGGACACAACTGAGAGACAGAAGTGAACTGAACTGAACTATTCCTAAAATAATGCAATCTTCTGAGCAAGTCATAGTAGTAATAAAAAGATTAATGATCACGGATCACCACAACAAGAGAGTTGGTGAGGATAATCAAAATTTGACACAGGCACAAATACTGTTGGAAAAAAATGATGCCTATAGACTTGTTCAATGCAGGGTTGTCACAAACCTTCTACTTGTAAAAAAAAAAAAAAAAAGCATTATCTGCAAAGTACAACAAAGCAAAGTGCCATACAATGAGTTATGTCTATATAATAATTTCCTGATCAAAATATCAGTAAGAATTTGGAGGGAGGAACCTGTTTTTCAAAGAATGAGTTAGAGTTAATATGAATTTGGTACTTGTGTTGGCTTTCTACATCTGCCATAACAAAGCCCTACAAACTGAGATGTTTAAAAAAAAGAACAAATTTATTATCTCACATTTCTGTAAGCTAGATGTCTAAAATCAAGATGTCATCAAAGCCACATTTTTCTGAGACTGGGTAGGGTGCATCCTGTGCCTTCTTAGTTTTTGCCTGCAGCCTTTAATTGGCATTTCTTGGTTTACAGCTGCATCTCTTCAGTCTCTGTCCCTGTTATCATCAGGGCAGTCTCCCTGTGTGTCTCTGTCTTCATAAGGTATTTTCCTCTTCTTGTAAAGATACCATTCATACTGGTGGTGGTGGTTTAGTCGCTAAGTCATGTCCAATTCTTGCAACCCCATGGACTGTTGCCCGCCAGACTCCTCTGTCCATGGGACTTCCCAGTCAAGAATACTGGAGTGGGTTGCCATTTCCTTCTCCAGGGAATCTTTCTGACTCAAAGATCAAACCCACATCTCCTGCATTGTAGGTGGATTCTTTACCCCTGAGCAACCAGGGAAGCCCTCATGTTGGATTATGATCATTCCTAATGAGCTATCACAATTCTGTTATATCTGCAAAGATCCTGTTTCTGAGTAAGCTCACAGTCAAGAGTTTCAGGGGTTAGGACTTCAACATATTTAAGGGGAGAGAAACAATTCAGCACATAAAAGTGGTTTTTGAAGTGTCGAGAGTATCCAAAGCCAAAGTCTGGATGAAAACACAAAGAAAGTTGAAGTGAGGAGGAGGAGTGGTCCACAGATTTTCATTTGGCTCACAGAAGGAGAGACAGAAGGAATCACCAAAGGAGACTGGAAAACAGTGGTCGTTAGAGAGAAGGCTCAATTAGTTTCCTATTGCTGCTTTTACAAATTACTGCAACTTAGTAGCTCAAAGAGTACAACTTTATTGTCTTATAGTTTTGAAAGCCAGAGTGTAACATGGATCTTATAAACTACTCTGTCTGCAGGGCTGCATATTCCTTTTTGACAATTTTAAGGCACAATATTTCATTGCCTATTCCAGCTTTCAAAGGCTTCCTAAATTTCTTGGCTCATACATAGACGTCTCCCATTTGAAAGCCGTAATGGCCATCAGTTTTTTCCCACATTGTGCTCTGACCCTGACTCTTCTGCTTTACTCTTCCTCATTTAAAGGACGCTTGTGCTTACATTGAGTTAACCTGCATAATTTTGCATAATTTCTCAACTTTAAGATTCACCTATTAGCAAACAGTTATATTTGCAACTGTAATTCCCCTTTGCCATGTAATGTAATGTATTCACAGGTTCTGGGAATTAGGAAATGGGTATTCTTAGGGGACTTCCCAGGTGGTACTGTGGTAAATAACCCCCCTGCCAATGCAAGAGACACAAGAAATGTAGGTATAATCCCTGGGTTGGGAAGATCCCCTGAAGGAGGTAATGGCAACCCACTCCAGTATTTTTGCCTGGAAAATTCTGTGGACAGAGGAGCCTGGAGGGCTACAGTCCATGGGATCACAAAGAGTCAATTACAACTGAACACACATGCATATCCTTAGGGAACTATTATTCTGCTTGCCACAGAGGGAAGCTGGTGAGTATAGTGTTCTTAGGTCCAGATGTTACAAAGAGGAGAAAATGATGGTACATGGTTGAGTTTGTTCCTGGTCTACTTATGTAATTAGGTTACTTGCTGATGGTTCAATTAGGTTGTAAAATGAAAATTGAATTTGAATTTAGTCAGGGAGGACCTTGGTAGTGTAATAATACATGTTTGTGTGTATTGTATTGAGTGAAAGTTTGGTTCAAATAATGTGAGAAATAATGATAACAGAAAATATTGATACAGCAAGTGCTAACAACTTGTTTAATGATGAGCTGCAAAAAATGCAAGCATATTTGTTTATTAAANCTGGATGAAAACACAAAGAAAGTTGAAGTGAGGAGGAGGAGTGGTCCACAGATTTTCATTTGGCTCACAGAAGGAGAGACAGAAGGAATCACCAAAGGAGACTGGAAAACAGTGGTCGTTAGAGAGAAGGCTCAATTAGTTTCCTATTGCTGCTTTTACAAATTACTGCAACTTAGTAGCTCAAAGAGTACAACTTTATTGTCTTATAGTTTTGAAAGCCAGAGTGTAACATGGATCTTATAAACTACTCTGTCTGCAGGGCTGCATATTCCTTTTTGACAATTTTAAGGCACAATATTTCATTGCCTATTCCAGCTTTCAAAGGCTTCCTAAATTTCTTGGCTCATACATAGACGTCTCCCATTTGAAAGCCGTAATGGCCATCAGTTTTTTCCCACATTGTGCTCTGACCCTGACTCTTCTGCTTTACTCTTCCTCATTTAAAGGACGCTTGTGCTTACATTGAGTTAACCTGCATAATTTTGCATAATTTCTCAACTTTAAGATTCACCTATTAGCAAACAGTTATATTTGCAACTGTAATTCCCCTTTGCCATGTAATGTAATGTATTCACAGGTTCTGGGAATTAGGAAATGGGTATTCTTAGGGGACTTCCCAGGTGGTACTGTGGTAAATAACCCCCCTGCCAATGCAAGAGACACAAGAAATGTAGGTATAATCCCTGGGTTGGGAAGATCCCCTGAAGGAGGTAATGGCAACCCACTCCAGTATTTTTGCCTGGAAAATTCTGTGGACAGAGGAGCCTGGAGGGCTACAGTCCATGGGATCACAAAGAGTCAATTACAACTGAACACACATGCATATCCTTAGGGAACTATTATTCTGCTTGCCACAGAGGGAAGCTGGTGAGTATAGTGTTCTTAGGTCCAGATGTTACAAAGAGGAGAAAATGATGGTACATGGTTGAGTTTGTTCCTGGTCTACTTATGTAATTAGGTTACTTGCTGATGGTTCAATTAGGTTGTAAAATGAAAATTGAATTTGAATTTAGTCAGGGAGGACCTTGGTAGTGTAATAATACATGTTTGTGTGTATTGTATTGAGTGAAAGTTTGGTTCAAATAATGTGAGAAATAATGATAACAGAAAATATTGATACAGCAAGTGCTAACAACTTGTTTAATGATGAGCTGCAAAAAATGCAAGCATATTTGTTTATTAAACTGAGTAACATTCCAGAGGAGGCACTGGCACCCCACTCCAGTAATCTTGCCTGGAAAATCCCATGGATGGAGGAGCCTGGTAGGCTGCAGTCTACGGGGCTGCTAAAAGTCGGACATGACTGAGCAACTTCACTTTCACTTTTTACTTTCATGCATTGGAGAAGGAAATGGCAACCCACTCCAGTATTCTTGCCTGGAGAATCACAAGGTTGGGGAATCCTGGTGGGCTGCCATCTATGGGGTCGCACAGAGTCAGACGTGACTGAAGCGACTTAGCAGCAGCAGCAGCAGGGTAACATTCATGCAAAACTAAACATAACTTGTATACATTATGAAAATCTATAAAATTATATTACTTTATTTTAAAATGGCAAACAAGGAATCAAATGGCATTGTCCCATAGTCACTTAAAAAACAGCAAACAAATTTTTGTGTGGGTGGGATGCAGAATCAATTATTGACACATATGTACAGAATCTCATGATGTTTCCTACTAGAACACTGCTAAAGATATCACGGAGAGAAAATTGTATATGTTTATTAGTTTTTATATAAATAAAGAATTTGAAAATGAATTAATTAAATAGGAAAAAATAGGCAGGTCCTTTGAAAAAATGTAATATCTGAATGTTGGTATTGTATTTTGATTATCATACATTATTGCTCTTAGGCATACACAGATTTCCATATGGGTTGATAAATATTTAGTTATAAAATGTATTTATTTTTCTTTACTTACCTGATCTACTTGACAAATATTTCAAAGATCTTGTCAATTAAAAAGAAAAAAAAAAAACACCACTGCTCTCATACTGCTTACATTCTGTAGGGAAGACAGATTTTGAGTGCAAATTGAATACATATGTATTTATATATTAATATTTGTTGGCACAAATAATTTATAAGCAGTCTGTCATAAGAATAAGAGAGTTTTATTCAAGCCACAGTGAGCTCTACAGCTCAGGAGACACAGATTCATAAAGCACTTTAATTATGTTCTACCAGACTACAAAATTGAGGAGGCTTATATAAGGCAAACCCAGAAAGTTACGTAAGTTGTTTGTCAAGAATTTGGATTGGAGTTGGCAAGTAAGAGTGTCTGTTAAACAAGGATTGGTTTGGGTCTGAAATGGTTTTCTAGTTACAAAGGGAAATACTGAAACTAACATGTATTTTATTAACATCTCAAAATTTCACAGCACATAAATTTGAAGTGCCCTCTAATTTATGAATAAAATAATTAAGTGATAATTTTGAAATGAAAATTATGATATATGATTTTAACAAATATCACAAACAAATTATATTCTGAGTAGTTATCTCTGTTTGTTTTGTTTAATCTTTTTGGAATATAATTATTATGCATCCATGGTATTAAATATTTTCCATAAACATGTATAAAATGTTTAAAGTACTTTCTGGTAAAGTAGTGTTTATTTATCCACCCTACATTAAATTATTTTGAATATTAAATGTAAGTTTACTCTTTAGTATTTCCTGATATTTTAAAAATAATTTAAAAGCACTATCTTATGAACTTTTAAGCTACATTATATCACTGTACATTCAAATTTGTATGCATGTAGTTATCATGTAAATAGCCAGAGCTTTTCACAGAATGTATAAATAACTGGTATTCAAAATTGTATTTTCTATCTGGACGTATTAATAGGATGCAAAACACTTATGCTACAAAAGTTGTCTAAAGATTATTCTGCCATATTTTAGCACTATTTGAGTAATTGAATGCATTGAGTCTATAAATTTCAGCGAGAATCTACATTAATCCCCACCAAGGTTCAGTTAGACTTATAGTAGAAACCCTGAAGGACTCTGTGTTCTTAATTACTACTCCCTTCTTTCTGGAAATAGAACTCCCCTGGTGATGAACAACTGCAGAAAAATCCATCACTAAGGCACTGTTAGCCTTTATTATTGTTCCCAGTGACCTTTCCATGAACCCAAGCTTAAGGACATGTTAATAAAAAAGCTGTATAACATTTAAGAAAGTAAATTAAAATAGTAAACATTAAAATAATCAGATTGCTTGGCATAAAAAGCAATTCATTCTAGATTAACTTGCCAGCATATAAAAGAACAATATTTGTTTTTGTTCCTAAGCTGAAACTTGTCATCAGAGACCTTTATTGATAAAAAATAATATTATAATTAAATAATATTATATTAAAGACATTATTTTAAAGCATTCACAGACATTTAAATTTGTTTAACAGAAATCAACTTTTAAAAATATTTAAGATTTAATATAAATATTTTATTTTTAAATTCTGATAGAATCTTTGATAAATATGTATAAACATAGGCAAACTTAAATATGGTTTCATCATCCTTACTTTAGATCCTTTTCATTTGTTTCATTTCTAGAATGACTTTGAGAGATAATACAGTAATCTCTAAGACCCTCCAAATTTTAAGATTGTAATAGACTTGATACCACTCAGTCCAAAGCATCATTTATATCAAATTTTTTCTTTGCCTATCATTCTTTTGAACTGTCAAGAAGTTTGTACTATTGCATGTATTGGGCACAATGATATTTCAATTCTTTGTAAACTGCATCTAGCAGGGTGTTTTTAACTGTTATAAACAACAAAGAATAAGTAGCAGACATTCTTCAGTTTATTTCAACATTTGTCAAGATTTCTGGTATCTAAAATGTGTTCAAATTTTGTCAAGTTTTTATGTGATCCAAACTGACTTTATTCTATGGAAAAGAGTAATAAATTAAAAAAAATTTTTCCATTTCCTTTTCAGTGAAAATAGAAACTTAATTTCTGATACTCTTATTGGTTCTTAAAGAGTCACTGAAACACTTTATTTGCAAATCCCATGACTTTACCTTTCCATCTTGTTTTCCCTCTTTTTTCCTTTGGTGTCCCAAACTTGCTATGTTGAATCTTGTTAAATTTGCAATGCAAAACTTTCAGGAGATCTCTGTCTTATTATTTAGGATATTAATACTTCTGTCTGTTTAAAAGAGTTGAAAATGAAATCAAATCATGCTAACAAAACAAAAGGGAACAGGAGATTGAATGGCTTACACTGGTGCACTGGACTACTGGAATTAACTCTGTTGGCAGCTGTAGTCAGGTATTTGAACATTGTAGCACTCCATTTTGTATCATGTATATCTCTCAGATTGACATTCACTTTCTCAGAGTAAATTTTCTACAAAAGCAATAGATCTGATTGCCTGACAGACCATAGGTTTCTATCTTTTTTTAAATTTTATTTTTTTACTTTACAATACTACATTGGTTTTGCAAATAGAACGTCAGAGAACTCAACAAAAAGTCAAGATTTACAGAGCATTCACAGCTTAATTCTTGTTACTCACATCCCTGCTATAAATAATGAAACAAGGTTCAAATTATTTATGTTGATAAAACCAATGATTATAGTAACACATTGTGGTAACTCCATAGTTTTGATATTACCTTGTTTATAAAATCACCCTGATGAGAGTGAATCTTTGAATTTACCAACTTGAGGCCTTGAAATCCCAGGGTTGATCTCCTTCAGAATGGACTGCTTGGATCTCCTTGCAGTCCAAGGGACTCTCAAGAGTCTCCTCCAACACCACAGTTCAAAAGCATCAATTCTTCGGCGCTCAGCCTTCTTCACAGTCCAACTCTCACATCCATACATGACCACAGGAAAAACCATAGCCTTGCCTTGTACCTTAGAGCAAATTAAAATGAAACTTTGACTTGTATTCATGCCTAAGTTGTTTGGAAAAGATGTTTTAGCTTTTACTGTTTCTTAAAGCATATGTTACATATCAGTGTGTTATGGTGATTTCTCCTTCCCTTCAACATGCTACCACTATTACTTTATTAATTGCTTGAAATGATCTTGTATGGATATTGTAAGAAATTGGGCCAGATGTTATTATTGACCATAACTATAAATTTCAGTTGTCCTAGCAGACAAGATTCTTTCACACCATGGGACCTAGGAAAGGATAATCTTTCATGACTAGGTGATTTCTTTTAATGAGGATCTAATTTATAGATATGTTTTAAGTTATTTTTTCCTACATGTAATAATTATCAGTGGAAATATAATTGTTTTGATGAAAATATGGCAATTGCTGCTTCTGCTGTTGCTTCAGTCGTTTCCTACACTGTACAACCCCATAGACAGCAGCCCACCAGGTTCCCCGTCCCTGGGATTCTCCAGGCAAGAAACTGGAGTGAGTTGCCATTTCCTTCTCCAATGCATGAAAGTGAAAAGTGAAAGTGAAGTCGCTCAGTCATGTCCAACTCTTCGCGATCCCATGGACTGTGGCTCCTCCATCCATGGGATTTTCCAGGCAAGAATACTGGAGTGGGGTGCCATTGCCTTCTCCAATGGCAATTGCTACTACGTTTCAAATAATATATTTTTATTATTGATTTTGTCAGACAGTTTAGGAATGCAGAACTAATTATCAAAATTCCATAATATAAAAGATACATAGTTAACAATTTATTTTTTCAGATAACTTACAAGAGCAGAATAAGATTACAAACAAAATTCTCCAATATAAAAATTATGTAGTTAACACTTTTCTACTCACTCTAGACAAAAATTAAAAAAAAAAAACTAAATGACATAAGTTCAATAAGTATGAAGTATAAACTCTAAAGGTAGCATACCTTGTCTAAAAGTATTGATATAAAAAATGAGTTTCAATGCTAACATCCTTTATGTCTAGGTTACAGATGATATCCATCATTCTAGAAATCCTTCAAGCTTCCAATCTTTCTGTCAATGTAATCTCTATTATTAACATAACTGGGCAATGTTTTATATACTATGTATATATTGCATCACTCAAACTGACTATAATACCCTTGAGTATAGGACCATATTTTAAAAGTGTCTGTATCTACAAGAGTAACTAGCACAAAGTATATGTCTATCAGAATCTTTCTCTTCCTTACTATATTTTAATATGGGGCAGGAGAATCTCCTGAAATATATTGATATTTCATGTTGACAGTGAAGTCACTCAGTCATGTCCGACTCTTTGGGACCCCATAGACGGTAGCCTACCAGGCTACTCTGTCCATGGGATTTTCCAGGCAAGAGTACTGGAGTAGGTTGCCATTTCCTTCTCCAGAGAATCTTCCTGACCCAGGGATCGAACCTGGGTCTCCCGCATTGTAGGCAGACGCTTTACTGTCTGAGCCACCAGGGAACCCTATATATTTCATGTTAACATTATTATATAACACTGACTTTAAAAACCAAATAATAAATTTCTTAGAAAGAGAATTAGATGTGAGGCATTATCTTAAAAATACTATAGTTTTGGAGGCAACAGTAATCTTTAGGCCACATTTGTAAGTATAGGAGAATACAATAAATTTTACTGATACTCAAGGCTGAGACTAGGATTGGCAGGGAGTGAGATATTCTGAGTAATACTTCCCAGGTAGCTGAGCTGGTAATATGGAAGACTTGGATTTGATCCCTGGGTTGGGAATATCCCCTGGAAGAAGGCATGGCAACCCACTCCAGTATTCTTGCCTAGAGAATCCCTATGGACAGAGGGGCCTGGCAGGCTACAGTCTGTGGGATCACAAAAAGTCACACACATCTGAGTAAGCACAGGCAGCATCAAAAAATATGCATACAAAATAAATTTTTATCACAGAGTGATTAAAAACCCTTATTTCTCTACTACAATTTATTTATTAACATATTCCTTTTGTGGTGAATAACTTAGCGAATAGATTGTGCATGGCTTATCACTTAATTTTAGGGGTACTCCTTCTGACAACTGGAGTCCTTGTTGAGAAATTTAGTATCATTTTGCAAGTTTTGAGTATCTTTCAGAAATACCATCCTCCTCACTTTCTTTTATTTAATTTAACAATATGATTCTATTTAACCTGAGAATTTAGCTGGCTTCCATGACCATTTTCTTGTGGTAATTTTAAAAATTCTGTCCATTCCAGATAGAAAATATTCACCAAATAAGTTTTCTATCAGCAGGAAGCAGTGGAAGGGAACAAAGAATGATTTAATTTAATTTCACTCATCTCAGTGCAACAAACATATTTTGGTACTTGTTATGAGTAAGGTACTTGGATAGATATAAAGAAATGTTAAAATATAGACTTAGATTTTTGAGATGCATGTTAATAATATACATAGTTAAGCAAACCAGTGATTATAAAATAATTCTAGAAGTTCAATAGAAGCTATTAAAAAGACACAACAGTTTCATTGAAAGAACAATCTGACATTTGCAGATTCACTGAAGTTAGGAAAATGAAGTCAAGGACTGAAACATTTCAGGCAAAAGATAGCACTTAAAATGTCTGAGACATAATACAATATGACACTTTATGTAATCAGAAGAGTATAGACAGGACTTAAACTTCTGTTAATGATTGAGTAAGATATGACCCGACTGATTCTCCAAAGAAAAGCACTATAAAAATTGGATATAAAACAGAAAAAGCAGCATTGGTGAACAGAGTGGATTTTGGTGGAATTGCCTGTTCATCGAAGTGGAATTTGACAAAGTACATTCCAACATTTTGTGGATTTTATCCTGAGATCATACACTGTTAGTGCAGTATGTGAGAGGCAATGATAGTGGGAAGTCCATTTTGTGGCTAGAAAATTAGAGAACTGAATATAGGAGGTCCCTGATTGCTGCAATGAAAAGGGAAAATTGCAAAAGGAAAAGAGTCCCAAATTGTCAGATTCTATACACTATAATTCTATGTGACCACTCAACCACATAGGTCTGCAACAACTACAAGAAAACTTAGCTAAAAACAAATTATCTGAAATGAGACCAAAGATGTAGCCCAATAAACAGTATGTTTTCCTGTTCAATTAAAATAATTGAATGCTAAAGCAGAAGAAACCAGGTTCAAGTGAGAAAAACAAAATAATCTCTCTCAAGTTGATATCCGTCATTTCAAGAATACCATCTAAAATTACCATCAGGTAATTTTAACCTGATACATGAATAAACAAGTGAATAGAAGTCATTCTCAAATGAAAAGAATGTAGATTGAAATCAATGATTTCATGAGACCATGATACTAAAAATATCAGAAAACATGTTAAAGTAGTAAACAAAATTCAATGCAATATGCTCCTGGTGAAGAGAAAGCGGAATTCTCAAAAGAAATATAGGTATGATAGAAGGAAGCAAAAGGAAATTCTAGTAGACCTAAAAAGTAATACCTGAAATAAAAAGTTCACTTGAAGAATTTAGCAGCTTAGAGGAAATGGCAAAGGAAAGATAAAATGACCCTAAAGGGATTGCAATAGAGATTGCCCAATGTTAAGGGCAAAAAGATAAAATATAAAGAATGAAGAGAGCAAGGGAACTAGCTAGATAATATAGAATATCGATATAATTAAAGTGCCAGAAAAGGAAGAGAAAGGAAAATTGGGTGGGGAAAATTATATGTATAAATATATATGCACATAAATATATACACATAGATAGATGTATGTGTGTCATATAATTTGAAGATATAACTCTTAGTATTTTCCCACATTTGATTCAATAAATTTTCATAATCAGCTCATAGAATTTAAGTTTACTCTCAGTTCAGTTCAGTTCAGTAGCTCAGTCATGTCTGACTCTTTGCAACCCCATGAACTGCAGCACGCCAGGCCTCTCTTTCCATCACCAACTCCCAGAGTCCACCCAAACTCAGGAAAATTGAGTCAGTGATGCCATCCAACCATCTCATTCTCTGTTGTCCCCTTCTCCTCCTGCCCTCAATATTTCCCAGTATCACGGCTTTTCAAATGAGTCAGCTCTTCACATCAGTGGCCAAAGTGTTGGAGTTTTAGCTTCATCATCAGTCCTTCCAATGAACACTCAGGACTGATCTCCTTTAAGATGGACTGGTTGGATCTCCTGGCAGTCCAAGGGATTCTCAAGAATCTTCTCCAATACCACAGTTCAAAAGCATCATTTCTTTGGCACTCAGCCTTCTTTATAGTCCAACTCTCACATTCATACATGACCACTGGAAAAACCATAGCCTTGACTAGACAGACCTTTGTTGGCAAAGTAATGTCTCTGCTTTTCAATATACTCTCAAGGTAGGTCATAACTTTCCTTCTAAGGAGTAAGTGTCTTTTAATTTCATGGCTGCAGTCACCATCTGCAGTGATTTTGGAGCCACCCAAAATAAAGTCAGCCACCATTTCCACTGTTTCCCCATCTATTTTTCATGAAGTGATGGGACCAGATGCAATGATCTTAGTTTTCTGAATGTTGAGCTTTAAGCCAACTTTTTCACTCGCGTCTTTCACCTTCAGCAAGAGACTCTTTACTTNACACCATCATGTTTATATGGGTGGTGAAGATCTTTTTTGTACAGTTCTTTGTATTCTTGCCACCTCTTCTTAATATCTTCTGTTTCTGTTAGGTCCAGACCATTTCTGTCTTTTATCGAGCCCATCTTTGCATGAAATATTCCTTGGTATCTCTAATTTTCTTGAAGAGATCTCTCGCTTTTCCCATTCTGTTGTTTTCTTCTATATCTTTGCATTGATGGCTTTCTTATCTCTCCTTGCTATTCTTTGGAACTCTGCATTCAGATGCTTATATCTTTCCTTTTCTCCTTTGCTTTTTGCTTCTCTTCTTTTCACAGCCATTTGTAAGGCCTCCTCAGACAGCCATTTTGCTTTTTTGCATTTCTTTTTGATGGGGATGGTTTTGATCCCTGTTTCCTGTACAATGTCATGAACCTCCATCTAATACATATATATTACTATGTAAGCATGTGTGTATATATAATAGTATATGCATTTTACATATACATACACACATACATATGTAAATATTTAAATCTGTTAATCAACTAAAAAAATACCTTGAAAAAAATACAGGTAAAATATGAACTAACTTCATGATTTTATGTCCCATTTGCCATTACTTTACTCTAAACTGCCTTCTCTTTCCTCATGGTTGCATAATGGCTGAGAGTGAAGCATCTGTACCCTCCATTCTTAAAGCCATAAAAGAAAACACAGAAGCTGAAGTTCTGTTTGGTCGATGCCAAAGTAGGTGTGTATCCATTATTTAGCTTGTTTAAAATAGTAGCATAATTTCTTCCAATTTAAAACTGCCAAAATAATTCCTTTTTAATTGATCGATTTTCTTTATTATTTATAACTGTTGGCTCTGCTAACGTTAAACCCTTGGTTGAGGTACTAACTGCCATAATTGTTTCACTGTAGAAACTTATTTTTCCCTTTTAAGTATATTGCACTTCTCTGGTAGTCCAGACAACAAAGAATCCACCTGCAATGCAGGAGATCTGGGTTCAGTCCCTGGGTCGGGAAGATTCCCAGGAGAAGGGAATGACAACCCACTCCAGTATTCTTGCCTGGAGAATCCCATGGACAGAGGAGCCTGGTGGGCAACAGTCCATGGGGTTGCCAAGAATTGGACATGACTGAGTGACTAACATTTTCATTTTTGTTTAAAGTATATTATTACCAATGAATTTAAACCTAAATGCTTTTACAACAATTTAGCATCCTAGCCTTAGTCAACTTTTACACTGGGGTTGTGAAGTTCAGTTATTCTAGTTCTAGTCTGCATTCTACATTTCTGCTTTCTTCTACAAAGAAGCAGTTTCCATAAGGTAAAGTTTTAACTTACAATAGATCTTGGAGAATTTCTGGGTACCACAGAAATTCAGCAGAGAGGATGAGACAGGGAGAGTCTGTGAACAAACTGAAAAGACTCTCCCAGAAATAGCTCTAATGAATGAAAATCGAGCAGCACTTTTTAAAGCTTCAGTGGCAGACTCAATACTAAGAGTTGTCAGAAAACCACTCAGTACTGATGTGTCTAGATTTGAAAGGATCAGCACAGACTACCTCATGCCTTACTAGGAGATTTTAAATGTATACAATTATTCTAGCTTTGGAAAAATATATGGCAGCTTCATTAATCCACATGCCTGGGAAATTTTTAAAGTTTGAATGCTTATGGAAAGAATTAGGAAGATGAGACACTATAGTTAGTTAGGAAAGAAAACACACCAAAGACTGATTTCTATTTTGAGTTGATAGATTATTTCTTTATTTGGACCACACTACTGAGTGAGAATAAGTTGTAAAAGATTGTTTAAGGGCTGACAATTTGGTAGGCCTGAAATATAAAGTATATTATATGCAATGAAAGAAGTCCTTATAAAATGGAAAAAATAACAAAAATAAATAATATAATTTAAATGTAAATAAGAGTTGCACATTTTTCCCTATAAAGTAGAAAGCTAGACAGTGCTACTTCTATCATGAGACCAAAAAAACAATATAATCTTTAAAATTTTTTAAACCCATCTGATATCTGATGAGCAATTGAAATAGCCTAAAATCTTAGAGCTTCCCCAATGGCTCACCAGCTAAAGAATCTGCCTGCAATGCAGAAGATATCACAAGAGATGCAGGTTTCATCCCTGGACTGGGATGATCCTCTGGAAAAGGAAATGGCAGCAACCCATTCCAGTATCCTTGCCTGAAAAATCCCATGGACAAAGGAGTCTGATGAACTACAGTCCAATGGGTTGTGAACAGTCAAATGTGACTAAACACAAGCATGAGCAAGACTTCTAGGATATAAGGAGATACAGAACCCAAAGACTAGCTCACTTATGACAGAGGGTAAGAGGGAGATAGTAACTGCTTTCTAAGTGAGTAAGAATTTAGTTATAATTTTTAATTCATTGTTAAGGACTAATTGTCTTAGCATCAAAGAACTGCAGACATACTGGAGATTTTTTAGCCATACTTTGGCTGATCATTGATGAAACACCACAAGGCACATTCGAGAGAGTTTGAGAGATGTGAGATTGAAGGCACATTCAAGCGAGTTTGAGAGATGTGAGTTGACTAGATAGTCATCCACACTGCATGAACTTAGAATCAGCCACCAGGGAAAAAGCAAAAAGCCTGGTCAAAACTTTTCTAAGGACAAAATCCTGAAATTAAAAGGGGATAGGCACCAAGCCCTCTGGATCACAAGGTTGATTTTAGTTGTGTTGGAGATGGAAAATGGGAAATAGTTCTGTCCGTCAGGATATGGCCATTTGCAGGCATACATATAATTTCTTTGAACATTGCAGCCTCCATTTCTGGTCATCCTTAGCTTTTAGAATACTGTGTTTCCCATGATTTCAGAAAAGGTATTTCTCATTGATTCTGCATTTTCTCCAACAGACTAGTACTCACTCAGTGAAGGCAACAGCCATCTACCACAAAAGAAAAGCAATAGCAAAGAGAAAATCAATATCTGAGGAAATAATACACACAAAAAATGTCTTCAAGTTGAAGGTGGAGTAGGAAATTGAGGCAAAACTCCAGCAAACCATGCCACTCTCCAAGTATAGGTAATGCCAGATGTCTTTGATGTTAAGTGTTAAATTCATAATAAACATTACGGAAACAAAATCAAACACAAATCTATTACTGACTAGAATAATCCAACCCCCTACATTAAATAGCCTAGCAAGAGGGGTATTGACATTCAATTTTGTAGATATAATTTATCTCAGACTCAGATGTTCCTCACATTATTTAGCATGCAAGAAACATATGATACACACAAAAGCACAAAGTAAAAATCCATTATAAAGGTACAGATTAGTAAAACAAAACAGAATTAAAGATGAGGTGAAAGTTGGAACCACCATTCATCTAAGGTAGAGAAAAGAACTGAAAACACTTTTGAAATTGACATTCCAGAAGCATAGTCTCACTAAAGCCTAAGACATAATCATAGGACTATAGAATGGTTTCTCTATCCCAGCAGCTTACCATCACATTACTGAAAACCTATTTACAGCAGTCGCTTTTACCTGGTATAGCACATCCAACTGTCAAGAACAAATTACAAGGCAAAAAACACAGTTTGAAGAGACAAAGCTAGCATCACAAAAAGACATGGCAGGAATGTTGGAATTATCAGAACAGAAATTTAAAACAACTATCATTACTATGCCAAGTGTTTTAATGGATAATGTAGACAGCAGGCAAGAGAGGTAAGCTTTGTAAGCAGACAGATGGAAGCTTAAGAAAGAACCAAAAAGAAAGATTAGAGATCAAGCATGCTGTAATAGAATAAAGAATGCATTTGACAGGCTTATTAGTACCCAACATAGCTGAGGAAAGAACCTCTGAGCTTGAGGATATCTCAACAGAAACCTTCAAAGCTGAAAAGCAAAGAGAACAAAGACAGGAAAAAAAAAAAAAAAAAAAAAAACAGAACAAAATACCCAGGAATGTGGGACACCTATGAAAAATGTAGCACAGGTATAATGAGAATACCAGAATGAGAAGAAAGAGAGGAACAGAAGAAATATTTGAATCCATAATAATTGAGAATTTAGTAGCATCAACATGAAACTAATACCAAAAGTAGGAAACATTATAAGAAAAGAAATGTAAGAAAAAGAAACAGTAAGTCAATATTGGATTGTAAATTTTGAGGAAGGTATGGTATTAATAAAAGATGTTCATTATAGGGGAAATTGGGTGTGACATATGAAAGAGCTCTATCATATTTTCATATTATAAAATAAGTTTATTAACAGTTCTACAGTTGACATCATGTTTACTGGTCAGTGACTGAATTCTTTTCTTCCGAGTGCCAGAGTTAGTCCTACACACCCTTCTTTCCTGGTTATTTTTAACATCAAACTGGAGTTCCTAACTAGTACAGTGAGCACATAAAGTAAATACAAGCCATAGAATTTAAAATGTACCAAATCTCTAATTACAAAAAAATATAATTCAATATGTAGAAATCCCCCCCAAATCTCAATAAGCTACTAGATCTAATTAGTGAATGTAATGATGTTTCAAGCTATAAGGTAAATATGTAAAAATTCATGATAATAAATATTTGATATCTGATATATTTTAAAAATAATACAATTGTAACCTATATATATAGGTATAAATATAATAAAATGTGTTCCAGATCTAGACTAAAACTGCACAAGAGCAATAAAAGAAATTAAGAGGAGGCAAATGAAAAAAATCTTTATATCACTGTCATTATAGTAACATGTACATTGTCATTTCCCCCAAACTGATGTAATGATTTAACTTAATTCCGCCAAAAAGTCCCAATGGTATTTTTAGTAAAAATCAAGATGATTCAAAAATGCACATGGAAATGGAAATGAACTTCAACATACAATACAGTTTTGAAAAGATGGAGTATCATTCTTTGTTGCAGGCTATGGAGAACAATACCTGTTTCTTTGAATGTTTTCAGCAAAATCAGAGTGCTGCCCAGCCTTGGGACAACTCTGAGTGAGGCAAAATGAAGGTAAGTCTTCATGCTGGTCCTTGAGGGGCCACCCCACAGGCTGAGGCCACAACCATAGTTCTTTCACCATAGAGTTGGCTTCCTCTGACACTAGCAGTCTGAACCAGGGCTCCAGGCTACCATCCTCACCATCCTTAGCACCTTCATCTTTGCTGTTAAGTTTGTGCATAAGGGACGAGTAGGTGGTCCATTTAAAACACTGCAGCACAGTCTTAACCACAAAGCTGCTGCTTCTCCCTTTGTCCAGTCTTCCTTGCTTGTGTCAAGTTTTTTAATAGATTTCAGTTTTCTGCAAAATTTATTTCTCTTATTGCCCGATCATTAGTTGTTCTTGTGGAGGGTTCAGCTCTGGAATCAACACACTTAACTCCTTACTATTTTCCATCTTTTCCTGCAAATGCACTAAATCTGCGTTGATTTCTTTATTTATTGCATGTCTTACCTATCCTGCTCATTATTTTCAGCTGTGCAGGGTAAGATCAGTTAGGCAAATCCAAAATAAAGAAGAAAATAGGAATGCTAGCACTAAACTCACTTGCTAGTCCAGAGAGAATACTCTTGTTAGGATGTGGCTTTTCTTCCTTCACTGCACAGCAACCGGGTTTCTGAGTAATCCTTAGTTCCCTGGGGACTTGTTACTACATCACTTCAGGGAGATGAAGAAGAGAGCTGCAGAAGGCACGCTGTTCCCAGTGTAGCACACATCACTTCCACTCCCATTCCGCTTGGTTACATGTCCGAGAAGTGCAGTTCAGAAGAATGAATGAATGCTAGTAAGCAGCTTGCAACTTCTACTGTGAATAGGAAGAACTGGTTTTATCTGGGGTCACTCCTGAAGAATAATGGGTACAGAGTGCCTCTGCTGATGTAAAATAAGAAAGAGTAAGTGCACGTGCTAAGTTCAGGAGGCAGGGGAGACCCTGGAATATTTCAAATCTAAAGAAATACCATTGTGCCCAACAGAGAAAGTAGTGAGAATCAGTACTGGAAAAGTATGCAAGGGCCAGATCAACCAGCATATTTGTATGGTATTTTATAAAGGTTTAACATCAAATTAGTGTTGCAATGAAAAGCTGTTTAATTGATGTTAATCAGACAGAAAGTGAATCAATTTTGCATGTCTTAAGAATCACTATCCCTGTTGAATGAAGAATTAGCATGAAGTTATGGTATATGCAAAGAAAACCAGGAAGCTTTGACTGAGAGAATAGCAGTGAAGATAAAAGTAAATACTATATGGATTTTGGTGTATTTACAAGTGAAATCAATTGGAAATGATTGTCACATTTGCAAGTTCAGTTCAGTTCAGTCACTCAGTCATGTTTGACCCCATGGACTGCAGCACGCCAGGCTTCCCTGTCCATCATTAACTCCTGGAGCTTACTCAAACTCATGTCCATTGAGTCAGTGATGCCATCCAACCATCTCATTCTCTGTCATCCCCTTCTCCTTCTGCCTTCAATCTTTCCCAGCATCGGGGTCTTTTCAAATGAGTCAGTTCTTCACATCAGGTGGCCAAAGTATTGGAGTTTTATCTTCAGAATCAGTCCTTCCAAAGAATATTCAGGATTGATTTCCTTTAAGATGGACTGGTTGGATCTCCTTGCAGTCCAAGGGACTCTCAAGAGTCTTCTCCAACACCACAATTCAAAAGCATCAATTCTTCGGTGCTCAGCTCTCTTTATAGCCCAGTTCTCACATCCATACATGACTACTGGAAAAACCATACCTTTGACTAGATGGACCTTTGTTGGCAAAGTAATGTCTCTGCTTTTTAATATGTTGTCTAGGATGGTCCTAACTTTTTTTCCAAGGAACAAGCGTAGGCATATGTCCTCAAATATTTGAAAAATTATTGTGTACTAATGTTCTGTGTTATTATTTGGGGTTATTTTTTGTACATTTCCTTGCATAAAGTACATCCTTGCCAAATACATTTGAAATGAAGGAGTGCTTTAATGTACAGAAAAAATGAAACACTGAGGACAGAGAAAGGAAGAATAGCTGCAGTGGATTAAATAAATTCATTTCAGTATAAGAAAGAATGCTCTGAAAAATAAGGAAATATTCTTAACATTAAACCCAATGCTTTGGAATTCAGTGCCCTCTTCATAAAATCATCAACTTGGATTATCTGAAGTTAGACACCAAATCACAGAACAAGAACTCTTTATTTAGCAGAAGCACCAGGAAGCTCTGTTCAGATTTAATGGCTAAGGAGACTTTGTTCTAAAGTTAGGATTTGAGATCAATGTAGTCATAATTGAAGTGCAACACCAGAACAAGTTCTTGCAAGTCATCTTCCTCTCTGTGTTCACCTGGCTTTACATTGAGTGAACAGTGGCAGTGATTTGTTTTGGTATAAAAGATAGTATGTATGTGGAATCTAGAAAAATGGTACTGATGAACCTACTTCCAAGGCATAAATAGAAACTCAGACATAGAGAACGAAATTATGGACACAGTGGGGGAAGCAGTAGGTGGGGCAAATTGAGACTGTAGTTGGAATACACTACCAGGTGCAAAGTAGATAGCTCCTGGGAGGTTACAGGAATCTCAGTCTGGCACTCTCACCTAGAAGGGCTGAAATGGTGGGGCAGAGCAGAAGGGAAGTTCAAGAGGGAGGGGACTGATAAAGCATCTGCCTGCTGATGCCTGTGCCCAGACACAAGAGACATGGGTTCAATTCCTGGGTAGGGAAGATGCCTTGGTGTAGAAAATGGCAACTCTCTCCAGTATTCTTGCCTAGAAAATTCCATGCACAGAAAAGCCTGGCTGGCTACAGTTGACAGGGTCCCAAAGAGTTGGACACTACTGAACATGGGGAAGGAAGGAATGACTGATTCATGTTGTTGTACAGCAGAAACCAGCACAACAGTGTGAAGCAATTATCCTCCAATTAAAAAAAAAAAGATAACATGTACAATACCAGGTAGTCCATCCATGGCAAAAATAAAGAGCATCTGAACTTGCATTCTGTGTGCATCATTCACGTATCACTTCATCTAAAAGGCAGTGTTTAGATCCCTCTTAATATGACTTACTTAACGAGCAATACATTTTACTTTAAAATTATGCACTTCGTGTGACTAAATCAACCAGAAAATTGATACTTGGTATAAAAACATATTTATATCATAATATTTTTGGAAAAAAATTATAATCTTGATTGAAAATGTTATTTACTGTGAAAATGAGAAAGATTTTTATTTAACTTCATTGAAACTGTTTAGATAGCGATAAATGATGAAAACTCTTGTTTCTTGTTTTTATTGAAAGATTTGTATAATGGAATTCAGTACATAACCAATTCACCTCAAATGTTTGATTTTTAAGGTACATTTTACTGAAATATCTCTCATTAGAAAAATTCGACTTTCAAGATAAAAAATCCCTTCAAATCCAAATGGCAGTTAAATAAAATAGGTCAAGTTGATCCTCTGACTCAAGGGACATGAAGAGTTGATCTGAGTCAAAATACAATGGAAAAGAAAAGGATGTGACACAAAGTGAAGCAGAAGAATGTGGTGTGTGCTCTTAAAGTTTTCATTAACAACTTAAAAGTAAATCTCTTTAGGTTGAAGCTCAAGTATTAGTGTTTATTCAAACAGTAGATTTCACATTATTGTAACTACAATATATAAGTCAACAAAAGACACTGAACATTTTCTATGCTATTCCTTTCCCTCTTTCTGTTGCAACAACCTGAGTGAATTGAGTTTTTATGAACTTTCACTGTTGGGATCAATAATGTGTGTGACAACTGTCCAAGCATAAAGCCCAGGGGTCTGAGGTTTTACTGAAGAGGAGCCTGGCCTGAAAATGGAAACAGTGACCCTCAGATGTGATATTTCACTATCTGTTGATAATAGACTTTGGGGAAAACTACTGTAAGTGTAGGACTCCAGTTAACCTCCACTATCACCTTTCTCCTAATGTATTTCCACTTAGCTACAAAAAAATTATAGACTTAATCTATAAAAGTTTTGAAACACTATGTTATATACTTGAAACTAACATAATGTTTTGATCAACTGTACTTCAAGCTAAAAGTATCTTGAAAGGCAATCCACTCCAGTATTCCTGCCTAGGAAATCACGGACAGAGGAGGCTGGCAGGCTACAGTCCATGGAGTCCCAAGAGTCAGACACAACTGAGTGACAAAACAACAAAATGTCCGTGAATGAGTGTGAAAATGTAGGTATTTGTTTGAGCATTTCCAGTTTTGACAAATTAGCAAATTTCCAAATACTGAATCTGTGAAAAATGAGGATTGGCTAATTGTTTTGCCATAAATTATGCCTATTTAAATACAGAAGAAAAGATCATAGACTTGTGAGGGTCATTCTCACCCTAGAACACTTAGGGAGAAAAAGGATTTTGATTAGTTTCGGAATAAGATTCATGGTCAGTTTTATGTCAGCCAATAGTAATGCCTAGTTCTCATGTATTTTCTGGTTCTGATCAAGCTGCATGACTCACTTCTGACTTTGCTGCTCTGTATATCTGCATATGGTGCTTAGTGCTTGTGCTCAGTCATTAAGTCATGTCCAGCTCTTTGGAACCCATGGACTGTAGCCTGCCAGGCTCCTCTGTCCATAGGATTTTCCAGGTAAGAATCCTGGAGTGGTTTGCCATTTTCTTCTCCAGGGGATATTCCTGACCTAGGGATGGAACCCATGTCTCTTGCATTGGCAGGCAGATTCTTTACCAGTAAGCCACCTAGGAAGCCTATATTGTGGTTACCCTTCTCTACAGTTCTGATAATTTCATCCATCTGCAAGCCACATTGGAAAATTGATGTGGACAAGCCATACTCCTTTAGTAACAAACTTTTGCTTCCCTAGAATGCCATCTCCTTTTGACTGTTTAGGTAGTAGTTTTTCAGAAAAGTTTGAACACAATTAATTATAATTTCAGCATCATCCACAATATAGCATACCCCATTTTTCTAGTTTCTTGGGCATGTTTGGCTCTACTATTCCTAGGCTCTTGGCCTACAACCACATATCTCTTTAATATTCAGATGCCCTACTGAACAGTTTGGGCCTCTGCTTCTGGGTGCCACCTGAAGAATAAAAGATTTTCAGTTACAAATTCTCTAAGCTATCAGTGGCATCAACCTCTTTGGTATATCTGTTCACTCAGGCCCATAACTAGAGAAGTTGCAACATATTTTCAAGTTTTATCTTGAAATCCTTAGCGTCATCCCTTATGAAACACTGTGCTCTCTTTGGACTGCATAAGTAGTTTGTGATAGAATCAGATGTCATGTGTTGTTGTGCTTTGTGAGGTAAAGCAGCAGTTTTCAACTGGTGGTGGTAAAACCAGAAATGCTGCTAAACAACTTGCAAAGCACATGTGTGCAAAGTTGCTTCAGTTGTGGCTGACTCTTTGCAACCCTATGTATTATAGCCTGCTAGGCTCCTCTGTCTATGGGGATTTTCCAGGCAAGAATACTTAGTAGGTGGCCGTGTCCTCCTCCAGGGGATCTTCCTGACCCAGGGGTCAAACACGTGTCTCTTATGTCTCTTGCATTGGCAGGTGGGTTCTTTACCACTGGCACCACTTGGGAAGCCCTCACAGTGCAAAGGACAGAACTCCACAGAAAGAATCTACTAGCCCAATATGTTATAGGGTTGAGGTTGAGAAACTTTTCTGTAATTAACAAGTGATTCCTTCTACTATAATCATATATGTGAGATGCCCAGATGTTGGTCTACTGTAATTCATTCATAACCATTAAGTATTATTTATTAGTATATACTGATGGTGGATATTTTTGTCAAATAATGATTATGCAATTTAGAATAACTTGCATAAGTAGAGCAGTTTAGAGATTAAAAAATTTACCTTTCACATTTTTACCTTATTCATCAAGCTAAGACTTAAAAAAATACTGTTTTCCTCATATTTAGAGAAGAAGAATTCTGCAATATTAACCATAACGAAGCCTTAGTGAACATCCAGTGTGTTCCTAGTTATTCAGATGCAAGACCTAAAAATAAGTAAAGATTTCTCCGAATGGCATTACTAGATGATATATAATAAATACAAAAAAAAAAATGAATCACTTTTTAAAAAGATGCTTGGATTCTCCACCCAGATCCCGTTTAAAGCGCAAATGTGCTGGCCTCCAGCCGCTGTGACAGTTGGAGACTGTGTGTATGTGTAAGGCGCTACAGTTGTGTCCGACTCTTTGTGACCCTCTGGACTGTAGCCCGCCAGGCTCCTTTGTCCTTGGGATTCTCTAGGTAAGAATACGGTAGGGTACTGCCATGTCCTCCTCCAGGGGATCTTCCCAACCCAAGGATCAAACCTGTGTCTCTGTGTCTCCTGCATCACCAGGTGGGTTCTTTACCACTAGCACCACCTGGGAAGGCCACTACTCATTAAATCTCCTCCTTCTCTTCCTACTCCATGCCAGCTTCTCTGGAGAATTAGCCACAACTTCCAAGAGCCACCTTAACCTGGGAAACTTCCTTCACCCAACCCCACTTCCGGGATGGTCAGTAACCAGTGGCTCACAGATGTATTTATGCAAGAGTTGGGCTTTTTTTCCTTATTTGGAGGAAACTGTAGCTAGGTTTTATGTGAGACTACATACTTGCCCACTCTTTTCCCTTTCCTCTTCTTTTCATTCCCTCTGTTGTTGGGTTTTTTGAAACACATTCCATAAATTATGTGCATCTAAATAATTTTCTCCTTCTTGTTCTTGGAAAACTAAGCTAAAACATTTGGTACTCTGTCTTCCCCTCCACCACACCCATGCCTAGAGCTGAACTCCATATGAGATAGCTAGGCAAGAACTAGGATTGCTCCATGCCAATGGAATGGTAAAAACTAGAATATTTATCCTGTACAGGCAGGAATTGAAAGAGTCGGATAATAGTGGATCCCAAGAATGCTAGATAAAAAAGGAGGAGAAACAGAGTAGGTCCTCAAAAGCTGACTCTGTGGATGGGATTCCAGCGTGGCATTAATTACTGGACAGTGAAAGTGAACGTGTTAGTCACTCAGATATGTCCAACTCATTGCCGTCCCATCGACTGTAGCCTGCCAGGCTGCTCTTCCCATGAAGAATTCTTCAGGCAAGAATACTGGAGTGGGTAGCCATTCTCTTCTCCAGGGGATCTTCCCAACCCAGAAATTGAATTCAGGTCTCCTATACTGTAGGCAGATTCTTTGCCATCTTTGCCAACCAGGGAACCCAAATAAAAAAGAGGAAAATCAGAGTTGGTCCTCAAAAGCAGACTCCATGGATAGTATCCTAGTGTCACATTACTTACTGTCCGTTGAATTCCCCATTATTCATTGCATATCATTGCTGTGCATAGTTGCTATGCCTTTCACCTGTTGCTATCCCTTTCACCAGGAGGGATACAAGTGAAAAGGAATGCCCTAAATCATTCAATAACTCTGGCATTTAAAGAAAGTTTAGAGTGTCAGTCAAATAAGCAGATGTATTAGTAAGCTTAAGGTATCAATAAACTCATGAGTATTAAATCCAGTTTAGATTCATTTGCATAATAATCACAATCATAACATGATGTGTAAAGCAATTCATTCACTTGTCTTTATCCTTAGTTGAAAGGCAGGTTGGAAAAACGTAGTTGGATGCCTATCTTGCTTTGAAAGTGAAAGGGTTAGTTGTTTAGTCATGTCCAACTCTTTGCCATCCCATGATCTGTAGCCCACCAGGCAAGAATACTGGAGTAGGTGTTCATTCCCTTCCAGAATCCTGGTATCCTGCATTACAGGGAAGATCCCCTGGAGAGTTCCGTGGACAGAGGAGTCTGGCGGGCTGTAGGCCATGGGTTTGCAAAGAGTAAAACATGAGTAAGTGAGTAACACATCTTGCTTTAGGACTGTGCAAAACCCTCAAAGGAGAAAATGTCTCACAAAATGATAATGTTGCTTTCCTCAGAGTGTACCCTCACCTCCTCATACTTCATCAACAACTAAGGTAAAATCTTTATATGAATTGACCTGGAAAGTTTGGGGATTGCTAAGGAAAGAGAAAGATTACAAACCAAAGAAGGCATAAGACTTGGCTACCACGGATCTGGGAGAGTAGGACTAGGAGTGCCTCCTGAGGGGATTGGATTAAAGGGAGTAAAAAGTAAAGTTGAATTAAAAAGGGTTTGCTAAAATAGAGTAACTCTTCCGTTATACAGTTTAACATCATGAAAGTATTTCATGGTACGGTTGTAATTTGCTGGAGGGTCAACTTGTGCAAGTTTAGGGAAAGAATTGACTCACATTAATGGAAGTAGAGATGTAAGAACTGTCATGACAGAGTGTGGAAGGAGAGACCAAAAGGCTCAGGTAATTGTGCGTGCTACTATTGAACTGTGCATGTTATAATGGGGTTACTGGAAAAACCACTAACTTCTACTGACTAGAGATTAAAATCTCCTATGGTGGAAAATTCTACTTATGGATAGTTAAAAGGATCTCAGGAGGGCCTTAGGGATCCTTTATCTAAGATGATAAAGAACACAGCAGTGAGGGAAACATAAGCTTCCTTGAGATCAGCAGTGGCTGTTACTGGGTAGGCTAAGATTGATGGTAGAAACTGCTCTTACACAATTTTGTGTTTGTGTGTGTGTTATGGCATGTCTCTGTCTCTTTTCTATTAGAAAATTGTACCAAGGTTGTGTTGAATCTATTGGATTTCTCAAAAATCTTTTTTTGTAATGGAGGTGTAATTGACATATAACGATTTGGAATTTGTATACTTGACAAAATGATCCCCATGATGTCTGTTTAATGTCTGTCACCACTCATAGTTGCAAAATGCTTTCTTTCTTGTGATAAAAGCTTTTACTCTCAGCAAATTCCAAATATACAATGAATTGACCATATTGTGCATTACATTCCCATGACTTATAGTCACCAGGTTGTACATTACATCCCCATATCTTTCTTTTAAATTTTATTTTAAGCTTTGGTTTTATAGCTTTTCAGTTTCATTATTAGTATTTTTCTCTAATATTTTTATTTCTTTTGTAGTCAATATTCAAATTTTCACATGAGTGTTTTGTAAATGCAGTTCTATTTGGCAATGAAATTGAGACAGGCTGGGAACTGAGACCCATTGCTGTGATGCTGCAATGCTTGCCCTTGTTCAAATGTCTCCTAGAGTACCAAAACCTGACAACCCACTCCAGTGTTCTTGCCTGGAGAATCCCAGAGATGGGGGAGCCTGGTGGGCTGCCATCTATGGGGTCGCGCAAAGTCGGACACGACTGAAGTGACTTAGCAGCAGCAGCAGCACCAAAATACAAAAACACTAGAAGGGAGTAAAAATAACTGTGTGCAATTACAGTCAAGGAAAATTTCTGACAAAAGATACAAAAAGACCAAAAAATCTCAACTGCCATTTCTGAAGAGCCAGGAGCAAAAGCGGGGGTTCAAAAGCAAAAACAGTGTGCATGCCTCCTGCACACAGGATCCCAAAGGGGTAGGCAAAACACCTAAGCCACCCCTAAGGGCCAAACCCTGAACAAATCCCTACTTTTGCCATGAAGGAACAAGGTCACCTATCCTACAGGGTTGAGCCAGCAAGGGAAACTGTTACTTGTTTTTGCAGTCCGCTGCTGCACCAGGGTCCCCAGTAAAGCCTTGATTGAATTTCTTGTCCAGCAGCTGATCAGTGTCTCTCGATTGAGGAGGCCAAGAAGCCCAATCGGTAACAAATTATTCAATGTTTTTTTGTTTGTTTGTTTTGTTTTCTCTTGCTGAGTTAATTCGTAATCTGTGTATAATTACTTTTAAATTTTACTTTTGATTGAGAGGTATTTGAAAGAGTGGTTTCTGTTTTCAGTAATGGTAATACAGATTTTATAAAATTATATATGTATATTTAATGATGAAATAGTTTCACTGCATTCTAATTATGCATTAAAATCTGTATGATTTTTACTTTGGAGCATGTATATTCTCCTTTGTGGTAAACTAATACTTAGTTCCTCTAAAGTTTTCATGTTTTACATTGTTTTGTTTATGCTGATAGTGTAAAGTATATTTTATAGCATAAATGAAATATTTAGATAATATTGTACAGTCACCAAGTCATATCTGATTCTTCATGACCCCATGGATGATAGCATGATAGGCCTCCCTGTCTCTCACTATCTCCAAGACTTGACCCAAGTTCATGTCCATTGAGTTGGTGATGCCATCCAACCATTTTATCCTCTACCTTCTTTCAGAAAACTGCCTTCTTACTTTCCCAGCATCAGGGTCTTTTCCAATGAGTTGGCTGTTTGGATCAGGTGGCCAAAGTATTGGAACTTCACCATCAGTTCTTCCAATGATATTTAGGGTTTATTTCCTTTAATATTGACTGGTTTGATCTCTTTGCTACCCAAGGTACTCTAAAGAGTCTTCTCCAGCACCACAGTTTGAAAGGATCAGTTTATTGGTGCGTTGCCTTCTTTGTGATGGAAGCAAGGTCAGATGCTGTAAAGAGCAATATGGCATAGGAACCTGGAATGTCAGTGGAATGTTAGGTGCATGAATCAAGGCAAATTAGAAGTGGTTAACCAGGGGATGGCAAGAGTGGACATTAACATTTTAGGAATCAGTGGACTAAGATGGACTGGAATGGATGAATTTAACTCAGATTACCAATTATATCTACTACTTTGGGGAAGAATCCCTTAGAAGAAATGGAATAGCCATCATAGTCAACAAAAGAGTCCAAAATGCAATACTTGGATGCAATCTCACAAACAACAGAATGATCTCTGTTTGTTTTCAAGGCAAACCATTCAATATCATGGTAATCCAAGTCTATGCCCTGACCAATAATGCTGAAGAAGCTGAAGTTGAATGGTTCTATGAAGACCTACAAGACCTTTTAGAAGTAACACTCAAAACAGGTGTCCTTTTCATTACAGGGGACTGGAATGAAAAAGTAGGAAGTCAAGAAACACCTGGAGTAACAGGCAAATTTGGCCTTGGGGTACAGAATGAAGCAGGGAAAAGGCTAATAGAGTTCTGCAAAGAGAACACATGGGTCATAGCAAACACCCTCTTCCAACAGCACAAAAGAAAACTCTGTACATGGACATTACCAGATGGTCATTACTGAAATCAGATTGATTATATTCTCTGCAGGTAAAGATGGAGAAGCTCTATACAATCAGCAAAGACAAGACTGGGAACAGACTGTGCCTCAGATCATGAAATTCTTATTGACAAATTCAGACTTAAATTGAAGAAAGAAGGGAAAATTACTAGACCATTCAGGTATGACCTAAAACAAATTCCTTAAGATTAAACAGTGGAAGTGAGAAATAGATTTAAGAGCCTAGATCTTATAGATAGAGTGCCTGATGAAGTATGGGCAGAAATTTGTGACATTACAGGAGACAGAGATCAAGAAAATCCCAAGAAAAAGGGATGAAAAAAGCAAAATGGCTGTCTGAAGAGGTCTTACAAATAGGTGTGAAAAGAAAAGAAGTGAAAAGCAAAGGAGAAAAGGAAAGATATACTCATTTGAATGCAGAGTTCCAAAGAATAGCAAGAAGAGATAAAAAAGCCTTCCTCAGTGATCAATGCAAAGATATAGAGGAAAACAATGGGAAAGACTAGAGATCTCTTCAAGAAAATTAGAGATACCAAGGGAACATTTCATGCAAAGATGGGCTCAAAAAAAGGACAGAAATGGTATGGACCTAACAGAAGCAAAAGATATTAAGAAGAGGTGGTAAGAATACACAGAAGAACTGTACAAAAAAAGACCTTCANCATTTTCTTCTCCAGTGGACCACATTCTCTCAGAACTCTCCACCATGATGCTCCCGTCTTGGGTGGCCTCACCCAGCATGGCTTAGTTTCAATGAGTTAGACAAGGCTGTAGTCCATGTGATTAGATCGACTAATTTTCTGTGTTTATGGTTTCAGTGTGTCTGCCCTCTGAGGCCCTGTTGCAACACCTACCACGCTAGTTGGGTTTCTCTTATATAACATTACAACATGCAGATATTGAATCAGAGTCCAGCATTATCATTGATTTTCTTCTAATATAATTCTAATTACAAAATCCAAGTTATCTCTGCAGACTTTATTTTATAGTTTATTTTCATCCAGATGTTCTCACACAAAATTTTCCCAAGTAATTACCTTCAGGANAACATTACAACATGCAGATATTGAATCAGAGTCCAGCATTATCATTGATTTTCTTCTAATATAATTCTAATTACAAAATCCAAGTTATCTCTGCAGACTTTATTTTATAGTTTATTTTCATCCAGATGTTCTCACACAAAATTTTCCCAAGTAATTACCTTCAGGAAATAATTTGAAGTTTTGTGCCTTTGGACTAGCATAAACATAAAGTGCATTCTACAACATAAAAAAAAAAGCACAGTGTTTAATTATACTTGGTTAAAAGTATAAAAAGATTAAAGTTAAAAGATTCAAAAGATTAAAAATCTATTACAATAAACACTATAAAATAACTAAGAATCATGACCTATTATTGAACCTTTAAAAGCAACTTGAAATAGTTGCAGGTAATCAACTTCTATGTGAGCATCATTCCCTTCTTCACACAAAAATATATGCAGAGTTGGAAATAGCTTTGTTTTTTGGTAGTTTACTGACTCCCTGCTGTATATCTTCACCTGAAGTAGCATTTTAGAACAATTAGTAACTGTAGAGATGATTATAATGTCACAAATGTGGGATTATGACTTTCACTAAAGAATAAACAGCAGGAGGAGAAAGCCTATTAAGGAGTAAATATCCTATTTACAGAAAAGTATTGTGTACAGTTAGAAAGAAATGGGAGCAAGAGAGAACAGAAAGGCTCAGTTACAAACACTTATAAATTTTTATATTACTGGTAGTTTTTAGCAGCAAAACATTTCTATTAAGCAGTTCACTGATAATAAAACATTTGAAAAAACACTGTAATTTTGAGATGTTACTCTTTCTTTGAGGAAGGAGAACGAAATGTTTTTAGAATAGCAAAAACAACAAATACCTAAGAGGTAAGACAGTAACAGGGGCTTCCCAGATGGAGCTAGTGGTAAAGAACCTGTCTGCCAATGCAGACATGGGTTCAATCCCTGGATTGGGAAGAGCCCCTGGAGGAGGGCACAGCAACCCACTCCAGCGTTCTTGCCTGGAGAATCCCTTGGACAGAAGAGCTTGGTGGGCTACAGTCCATAGGGTCACAAAGAGTGGGACAAGAATGAAGGAATTTAGCACATATGCAAGACATTACTAAACAAGCTTGAAAAATATTAAATGTATTTGTAACTATTAACTTTGAATTGCTAAGCATACTTAGTAACGAGTTAAAAGGTCTGTTGAAACATATGAAAGGCAAAATAGATATCAAGAATCTTGACATATTTACTTCAGCCATTTTATAATGTGAACCAGCTTAAACAAGGAATGAGTAGAATCAAGATTCAGACTGTGCAAATATTTTTTTCTTAATGTAGATCATTATTAGTTTTTAAATAATATCACCGACAAAGATTAACAGACAGATATTTAGATATACACAAAAAGGTGGGGAGCCAGGAGTCAGTTGAGGTCAATTTGTAGAAAAGAAAGCAATTAGGTAATGTTTTGGAGGAAGTTGCATCCAAACACAATTATCTCTTAAAGTCCTTTGTCTTTAATTTGCTAAGTCAAATATCCATTCCCAGTGACTGAAAAGGAATTTTAAACTATCTGAAGGAAAATATCATTGTATCAATCAGGGTTCTCCAGAGAAACAGAACCAACAGGATATGCATGTGTATATGTATGTGTACGCTGCTGCTGCTAAGTCACTTCAGTCGTGTCTGACTCTATGAGACCCCATAGACGGCAGCCCACCAGGCTCCCCCGTCCCTGGGATTCTCCAGGCAAGAACACTGGAGTGGGTTGCCATTTCCTTCTCCAATGCATGAAAGTTGAAAAGTGAAAGTGAAGTCGCTCAGTCGTGTCTGACTCTTCGCGAACCCATGGGCTGCAGCCTACCAGGCTCCTCTGTCCATGGGATTTTCCAGACAAGAGTACTGGAGTGGGTTGCCATTTACACATATATATACATGCACAGAGACTGATTTTAAGTAACTAGCTTATACAGTTGAGTGGACTGGCAATTCCAAAATCTGTAGGACATGTTAGCAGAGTAGAAATTCAGATAGAAATTGATACTGTAGCTATGAGACAGATTTTCTTCTCTAGGACAGCTCACGTTTTGCTCCTATGGATTTTCAGTGGGAGTAAAATCCAGCCACATTGGGTAATCACATTTATTTAATGTCAGCTGATTATACACATTAACCATCTAGGTTAACAGCAACACTTGCATTGATGTTTGATTAAATAACTAAGTACTTATCCTAACTAAGTTGAGACATAAGACTAACCATCACAATTGGGTCAAATATTCTGGACTGTGTGGAGGGATTTGGAGTTTATCCTAAATGCAGTGAGAAACCTCTGCTGGATAGTGGCTAGATGGAAGGAGATGTCATGATTATAAACCTGGAGCCAAACAGCAAGACATTTATCTTTTCTGCTTATGATAGTGGTTTGGAATGGGGATGGGCATTTTTTGACAGTGATCAAGTAAATAGAACATGAACTCATTTACTTAAAAAACCTTTCCAAGCATCTGAAGAAAATTATCAATCAAAATAGCATGTCTTCCCAAAAAGATAGTTCATTTCTAAAATTGTTTATAGGATAATTTACCAAAATACTCAAGTAAAAATGCCTGGACTTTTCCTTAGACTGCCTTTTGCTTTGCTGCTTTTTAAATATGCAAATTAAAAAAAAATTCAGATAAACCCAATATATCCCAGCTTTTGAAAATAAATTTACATTGATTTTTTTTTAGTAAAATCAGATTTATATAATCACTGCAAAGATGCTGTATATGTATTTTAATAGCTAAACATAAACTGAAGTTTACGGATATCAGTAGAATGTCCATTATATTCCAAGTCAATTTATACAATGGACCATCAACACAAGGAATTTAGCTTTAATAATTATGAAACCCAGGGTTAGAATAAAAATGTAGATGCCATAAAATATTATGCTTTTTATGAAATTCCTAATCTTTATTATTTATCTTAAGCTGAAATACTGTCTGTAATTCTTTTCTGATAAGTGTAATTAATATTTTTCTCCCTTTCCTAGCTATACTGAAATTATATACTACTGTCACAACTATAATTTTAAAACTAATAAAAATATTTTTTAAATTATAGAAGCTGTTTTCTTCATATGAGCTACCTAGCTTATAAAAATCATAATTCTTTATTTCATATTGAACTCTTTCACTAAGAACTCAAAGAACTTTAATTAAACCAAATAATTACGTTGTTATAATTTATATAGCACTTTTTCTTCCTTCGCTTCTGGGATGCTAATCTTTATTTGATTGCAAATATGGTATTTTGATTGCATGTGCTTTTATTATTTGGGATGTCTTAGGTGAAAGTAACACAGTGATTCATTGGTTGTTTTGTTGTTTAGTCACTAATTCATGTCTGACTCTTTGCAACCCCAAGGACTGTAGCCCACCAGACAGGCAAGAATACTCGAGTGGATTGCCATTGCCTTCTCCAGGGAATCTTCCTGACTCAGGGATCGAACTTGTGTTTCCTGCATTGGCAGATGGGTTCTTTACCACTAAGCCAGCAGGGAAGCCAATGATTCATTACATTTATAAAAATAGTGTATTTTCAGATAAAGGAAATGTGGGGCATGTTTCCAGATCCTAGCAGGCCTTTCAATACCAGAATTTTGCTTTCAATTCACAATCGTGATTCTATGGTAGGCGGTTACATAGACAGCAAAGATATGTGGAAATAGGCAGTACAGAGTAGATACAAAACACAGAGTGATGTTGCTAGTAAAGGTATTAAGTCCATCGTAACCAGTGTACTTTCTTTTGGAATAGATACAGACCTGTATAAATGGACTCAATCATTATAAGGAACTCAATTGACTACTTTAATGGGAACAACTGCTGAAGTCACAAGAAACCTTGGTTTGTGTGGATGGTTGTTTGACATTAACACTGTACTCCAGCCTGACCCAGAGAGACTATCTTCAAAAACTGGTTCCCATGGTGTAATTCAACTCATTCTGTGTGGTTGGTTCCCTACTGAGTCCATCTATAGCTTCTCTATTTGCTTTTGGAGACCTTTGACTTCAGAAGGTACTGTGAAGAAAAATCACAAAGAATTTAAGAATTATAGATGCTTCATAACCTCAACATTAAAAAGTAAAGTAACTGTGTTAGTATGAGTAAGATAGACTCATTGGTCATACAGACTAAACTAAGAAAAGCCTATAGGCAGAATGTCACAGTAAGTAATAATTCAAATCGGTAAAGTTCTGTTATTTTAAAGATATTTTTCAAAGCATAACTATAGCTTTGAAATGTTCAAAAGTATGTTGTAAACTATTCCTGTACTTAATACAGTATTTGAAATACTGCTCACAAAATTGATAGTAAAATATTTTAATCTTTTAAATTGTATTTGTTTTGTGTTGGATAGTGCAATTATCTCAACATTATAGAAACAATAATTTCCTGATTTATCCAGAGATTTGCAGTAGGAAGTTAAAAAAGAAAACTTGCCAAATGCTTTCTATTGTTTTCATGAAATAGCAGAGGCAGACTCATCTATTCACTCATGCATTTAATAAATACTATGAGATTTCTTGTCATGTACCAGGAATACTGCTAGCTGCTTGGAATAAAATGTTGAGCAAAAAGAAATACAATCCCTGCTGCTATGGAACTTTTGGTCTAATTTATACATCAGCATTGGGAAAAAGATATAACAACAGACGTATATCTGCAGAAGGGTTTTCTTTGTTTTCTGTGACAATGCTTTGCACATAATTAGTGCTCATTGAATATTTTTGAATGAATAAATGAATGAGTGAGTGAATTGGAGGAAAACAGTGAAAGTGAAAGTAACTCAGTCGTGTATGACTCTTTGTGACCCCATGGACTTTACAGCCCATGGAATTCTCCAGGGCCAGAATACTAGAGTGGGTCAGTGTTCCCTTCTCTGGGGATCTTCCCAACCCACGGATGAACCCAGGTCCCCCGTATTGCAAGCTGATTCTTTACCAGCCGAGCCACCAGAAAAGCCCAATGAGTGAGTGAATTGTAGGAAAACAATGATAGGTTTGACGCCATTTAAGGTTTGAGGTAGTGAGATCCTTTGCTGGAGAAGTCGGAGATGGTGTCTGAGTTCAGTTTATCATTGGATCTTGAAGGTTTTTGCTATTTCAGAATTTTATCACCTAAGTGATTGAAAGCTACTCAATATTTTAAGTGACACAATATCCTATTCATCCACGTATTAAAAAAACTTGTCTCCTCTGGAAAAATCTCTACTAGAAGCGACTTAGCAGCAGCAGCCTGCATTTAAAGGAGATCTCTCATCATTATTCATTCTTACATGATTTATATTTACCATATTCATGTATATATATATAATATTTGGGCTTCCCTGGTAGCTCAACTGGTAAAGAATCTGCCTGCAATGCAGAAGATCCCAGCTCGGTTCCTGGGTCAGGAAGATATGCTGGACAAGGGATAGACTACCCACTCNCTCTCATCATTATTTATTCTGACATGATTTATATTTACCATATTCATGTATATATATATATAATATTTGGGCTTCCCTGGTAGCTCAACTGGTAAAGAATCTGCCTGCAATGCAGAAGATCCCAGCTCGGTTCCTGGGTCAGGAAGATATGCTGGACAAGGGATAGACTACCCACTCCCATATTCTTGGGCTTCCCTGGTAGCTTATTAAATAGTTTACTTTAGTCCCTTTTTACTACATGATATTTGTATTTTGTCTGTCAACTTGAAAAGCTATCAGCTGCAAGTAGCAAAAATTGAATTAATAAGGGCTTAAACTATGCAAAGATTTATTATTCCACTTAATAAGAAGGCTGTGGGGGTGGAGCAGCTGCTGGCATCAGTTCGTCTGCTCAACAAATCACCCAGGATCTGTTCTTTTATTCTCCTCTATGAACCCGAGGAGCAGTGGTAAGGAGATACCCCTCGTCCAAGGTAAGGAGCAGCAGCTGTGCTTTGCTGGAGCAGCCGTGAAGAGATGCCCCACGCCCAAGGTAAGAGAAACCCAAGTAAGATGGTAGGTGTTGCAAGAGGGCATCAGAGGCAGGCACACTAAAACCATACTCACAGGAAACGAGTCAATCTAATCACACTAGGACCGCAGNGAGATGCCCCACGCCCAAGGTAAGAGAAACCCAAGTAAGATGGTAGGTGTTGCAAGAGGGCATCAGAGGCAGGCACACTAAAACCATACTCACAGGAAACGAGTCAATCTAATCACACTAGGACCGCAGCCTTGTCTAACTCAGTGAAACCAAGTCATGCATGTGGGGCAACCCAAGACAGGCGGGTCATGGTGGAGATGTCTGACAAAATGTGGTCCAGTGGAGAAGGGAATGGCAAGCCACTTCAATATTCTTGCCTTGAGAACCCCATGAACAGTATAAAAAGGCAAAATGATAGGATACCAAAAAAGGGACTCCCCAGGATAGTAGGTGCCCAATATGCTACTGGAGATCAATGGAGAAATAACTCTCTCAGAAAGAATGAAGGGATGGAGTCAAAGCAAAAACAATACCCAGCTGAGGCTGTGACTGTTGATAGAAGCAAGATCTGATGCTATAAAGAGCAAGATTGCATAGGAACCTGGAATGTCCAGTCCATGAATCAAGGCAAATTGGAACTGGTCAAACAAGAGATGGCAAGGGTGAATGTTGACATTCTAGGAATCAGTGAACTAAAATGGACTGGAATGGGTGAATTTAACTGAGATGACCATCATATCTACTGCTGCGGGCAGGAATCCCTCAGAAGAAATGGAGTAGCCATCATGGTCAACAAGAGTCCGAAATGCAGTACTTGGATGCAACCTCAAAAACGACAGAATGACCTCTTTTCGTTTCCAAGGCAAACCATTCAATATCACAGTTATCCAAGTCTATGCCCCAACCAGTAATGCTGAAGAAGCTGAAGTTGAACTGTTTTATGAAGACCTACAAGACCTTTTAGAACTAACACCTAAAACAGATGTCCTTTTCATTATAGGGGACTGGAATGCTAAAGTAGGAA
>SJYV01012075.1:8620-24532 GCA_006410875.1 Neotragus pygmaeus
GTCGGGGCATAGACTTGGATTACCGTGATACTGAATGGTGTGCCTTGGAAACGAACAGAGATCATTCTGTCATTTTTGAGATTGCATCCAAGTACTGTATTTTGGCCTCTTTTGTTGACTATGATGGCTACTCCATTTCTTTTAAGGGATTCTTGCCCACAGTAGTAGATATAATGGTCATCTGAGTTCAATTCACCCATTCCAGTCCATTTTAGTTTGCTGTTTCCTAAAATGTTGACGTTCACTCTTGCCATCTCCTGTTTGACCACTTCCAATTTGCCTTGATTCATGGACCTAACATTCCAGGTTCCTATGCAATATTGCTCCTTATAGCATCAGACTTTACTTCCATCACCAGTCACATAATACCAGTTAAGAATCCCAAATAGTTATTTGGAATACCACTTGTAATGAGGCTTATTTTCTCACCTGTTTCAGAAGAGAAACCATGGGAAATGAAAGACCTCTGAATGTAGTCTGCTCTGAGACACTCTGTCTCAAAATACTAGAATAGATTAGAGAACTTCTCAAAGGTTCCAAGGATGCTTATGCCTAGGTCACTGATCTGCTCACTGCTGAGAAGAAAGAAGCCAAAGGAAAACAAATATGCTATACCTTGGTCTCCCCAAGTGCCCTCCACCTACTCTGATCCTTCCCGTATAAGATGGACTCTAGCCATCCTGACCTTTCCCCTAACATAGTTACTGATACTACTGCTTTTATCAAATCTAGATCAACAACAACAAAAAAGAAGAATTTCATAAACCCTCTGGGAAAATTTTATCCTACACTGAACACAGGCTTTCCTTCCCTAAGCATTTAAGAGAGTGATGTCTATCTTAAGCACAGGTGAGAACCATATGTGTCATGTGCCCACAGAGCTTCTCCATTTTTCTGTCCCTTAAAATAATCACCAGGCACTCTGATCCTACAAGAGCATGTGCTCTGTCCATACACATGCCCCTGTGGGTTTCCATTTGGCTGTGTGCTTTGGAGGAGAAGTCAGTTAGGAAAGAGGACAAAAGGCCAGACAGGAGGTGGCTGAGTTTATGAAGCCCAAGTCAGCAACATGAACACACAGGCTCTGTCAAGGGACCAGTTTATTCCTTGGAGGAAGAGCTGCATTAATTTCATTCTTTACTGAGCCTCTGAGTGCCCTGGAGCCCAGTTATAAGCCTTGTGAAAAATGCCCACGTGTTATCCACAGCTTTCCTCCTTCTGCAAGTTTAGCAGAGCAGACTAGAGGGAATGCCCTTTGTTCCACAGAGATGGTGCTGGATCTAAAGCTTGAAATTTTATAATAAAAGTTGTAATGGTCTACAAAGCATTTNCCTTCTGCAAGTTTAGCAGAGCAGACTAGAGGGAATGCCCTTTGTTCCACAGAGATGGTGCTGGATCTAAAGCTTGAAATTTTATAATAAAAGTTGTAATGGTCTACAAAGCATTTTGTATATATTATCATGTACCTACTCCCTATAGATCCTGTGACAAGGTTATTATGAAATCCACCTAGCAGATGAAAAGATTGAGACTTAGAAAAGAGGTTGAATATATTTCCAAAGGTCACATAGCAATTAGGTGATTGATAAGGAATCAAACTTAGAGTTACTCAATATCAAATATTTCATCAGTACCTAGCATGATTCACACAAGTTCTCAGGCACTGGTGATCAAATATAATGGTCATCAAAGAGATAAGGAATTTTCCTTCATGAAGCTAATAGCCCAATTGTGGAGACACTCATTTGATACAGAAGTACTAAAAAATGATAAATATGAATAAGAGGTATGAAGGAAAAACACAGGGTATTAGGAGAAAATGTAGCAAGGATGAAATTTTGATGTGGTGTGTGTCTGTGGATGGTGGTGGGGAGGGATGTATGTATCACTGAAGACTTACTATAACATTTGAGTCCTGAGAAACAGGAGGGAGGAGTTGGGAAAAGAGCAGGGATGAGTGGTTTCAGTAGGAGGTGGCAGCCTGTACAAAGACCCTTAGGCAGGACAAACTGAGTGTATCTGAAGATCTGAAAAAGGCTGAGTGTGTCAAGCTGAAATGGAGTGTGCCAGGATGACAGGCATATTAAGGTGAGATCAGATTATTGCTTGGCTTAGATGGATCATGGAGCGCATTTAATCATGGGTTTTATTCTAAATATGATGAGAAACCATTTGGGGAATTTGAAGCAGGGAACTTGACTTGGTTTTGCATATTAAGGTGATTATTCTGGATACTCAATCAGTATTAGGTTGTAGGGGATAAGCATAGAAGCAGAGAGACCAATTAGGAGGAGAATATTGCAACGATGCAGGGGAAAGGTAAAGGCCCTATATCTTGAAATCCTGGAATTTTTGGCTACAGTACGTTTTGTAATTGTAACTCTAGCGACTTGGCTGACAGTTGAGAAGGGGTGTCATTTACAATATTTTTAATCACCCTTGAATTTTCTCTACTTACTAGGTGTCAAGGGACAACAGAACTCTTGACACATTCAAGGATCAGCAAAGATTGCAGCCACACAGTCCTAGGATTAAGAAAAACATCTCTTCATGATCTAAGAGGCTGCATAAAATGCCATTCAGATGACAACTGGAAAGGAAACCAACCACCAAAACTTTTGCTAACTAATCCTCACCCACTAACGACACACTGTCATTTTTACTAGCTTTATGACAATGAACAAGTTACTTAACCTCCTGAACCTCAATTACATTATCTGTGAAAAAAGGATAAAAGTAGTACTTTTCTCAAAGAATCATACTGAAATGACATTAGATTTAGATCTATATGAAGATTAAATGAGATAATGCATGTAAAATATTTAACACAAGCATTCTCCTTTCAATAAATAATAGCTATCATGATTATTAATAATGATACTTTTATAGTATAAATGGGATAAAATTAGGTACCAACATTACTTCCATGGAGTAATTAATTTCTGTCCCCAGGCAAAGTATTAACATATGTAGCTTAAGTTATGAAGCATTACATTTTGCATCACCCCAAACTATTTTAAAATGCTTTGAAATTCTTGGATGAAAGAAATCATGAAACATAAAATATTATTATTCCAAAGAGAAAGTTTATTCTACAGAGCGAGACTTTCCCTGATGACTATAAGCCATCTTTAGAGTAGCCTATTTTATTATCAAACTGAACAGTCGGCAGTTTTGAACACAGTTACTGATTCTGCTTTAAAAACCAAACATTAATTGGATTTCCAAATGCCATTTGAACTACAGAGAGAGACACAATTCTCCTTTTGCCTCTAAAACCGACTTCCTTTCAGCATAGCATGGGAGTTTGACATCTCTGATAAATCTCCTGATGACTTCAGGTAAGTTAGAACTAAAGCATTAACTTCTCAGTGGAGGAAGAATTATCAAATATCAAATGCACAGGCTGCCATTTATCTCTTTCTTATTCTGCTGAAATGACTGCCCTTTGAAAAATCTGATGAGAGAGTACGGTAGGGGAAATTCTTACAAATATCATTCTTTCTAAACCTCAGTGTTCTAAAGTTAATTCAGAGACAACTCAGAAGTTTCTATATTTCCATGAACTCTGGTATGCAACCTGCATGGCTCTTTGACCCACCTGTCTCAGCTGATAGATCAAACAGCTCAAAGTAATCAAGAAGGAACCCAGCTTCTAAACTGCATCTCTTTTTTTAAAAAGGTTATGAGGATCCAACTTGTAACTTAGCAACACTACTCATCTCCCCTTTTTTCTCCACCTGAATCTCTTGCATCCCATATTACTCTGATTGCCCAGTCACCAACAGCCTCTCTGCCCATAAAATACTTCTTCATCTCATTTAGCTTTTTGTCTCTCCTCACTTTTTTTAGTGTAACTTGGTTTCTCTCTGCCTTCTTTCCTATAACCTCCAATTTGTGATCTTCTTTCTCTTTGCCCATTATCCAGTTCTGTATTATGGATATCAAAGGATTCCATTGACAGAGGCCAATTCTCCATGGGGAACAACAATGCTCCATCCTAATAAAGGCATGATATTTGATCCTGTGATCTGCTGATACTGTACTAGAATATAGTGCATTGTGGCTGTGGGGCTTAGATTGTTAAATTCTTTGCAGATTGTATTCAGTCCCGGTTTGGACACAGTCCTCTTGTCCTCCATGATGAGGAACTGGAATGGGACAGGGAAGGAAGAGGAGGAGGGAAACATGAGTGAAACAGACTGTGTCAATCTCAGTGGAAGCTTTGAAGTATAGAAAATGGAGATGTGCTGAGGAAGGGAAAAATGGAGAAGAAAGAAAGAAGTAGGCGAGAAAAGGAATGATAAAGATTGTAGAGGGTTCTGGGAGTAAGGCAAGAAGGGGAGAAGACAAGAAATCATATGCAAAGAGAGGTGAGGGACCCTTCCAGAAAATACACAATGAGCAGCTTCATTGCTTTTGACAGTAGTCACTTGATTCATGATCCAGGGAACTGAAAGCATTACAGCCGTGTAGGTGACATGCCAGGAGCAGGTTTCTGATGGGAGACTTGAGACTGTGATAAAAGAGCTTTCTTGGCTGTGAATAGTTGAATCAGCCTCCTAGGAATATGGCCCCAGATAATGAGCAGGATGACAGACTTCTCTGTTATCCACACCCATTTGATTATGCTTCAGAAACATGCCAAGATCTCTGCCCCAACTCCTGAGACACCCAACCCCAGAATACCTGCTTCTATATACTCTATTAGTATACTAGGCTGAGTTTACTTAGACATTGTTTCTCATTCCAAAGGTGGTCAAGACTCTGCAACCAATATTTTTGAATGGACTGCCTGCCCTTTTTTCTTTGAGGTTGGAAGAAACTTTGGAGAGCTTACTAAAAAATTTCCTCCTCAGGAATTCCCTGGCAGTTCAGCAGTTAGAACTCCATGCTTTCACTACCAGGTCTCAGGTTTGATCCCTGGTCAGAGAACTAAGATCCTACAAGTTGCACAGCATGGTCAAAAAAGATTATTTTTCCTCCTTTCACAAATGAGAAAATGAGGTACAGAATGATAACATTTTTAAAAATTGACTTCAACTTCTACGCCTACATCCATAGTTTCACATCTCTGGAAGAGGCCAAAATGAATCCTCAGGGTGGATTAAAAGGAAAGGATTAAGGGTAAGTAACAGAGGGCAGAGTACTTCCATTTCAACCTCCAGAAAAATGCATTGATAAGAACCAATGGAGCAGACCCATTTTACAGATGAGAAAACTGAGTTCAGACTGTTGGCTATGCACAGATAATAGGGAGACAGACTTCTTCAGATACTATATATTAGGTGAAATGTGGATGTCACCCTACCAGGCTGCTTCCTTCTTGTGTGAATGGTTTTCTTCACCTGAGTTCCAATCTCTGCAGTGCTGCTAATGTTGAATAGTTTAAAGTGGAGCTATTTGACTCTTCAATGCTTAGTTTTAATAGTGACCACACAGAGGCCTTCACAATGTGCACCATCAGGCGAAAGTCACTCAGTCGCGTCTGATTCTTTGTGACCCCATGGACTATACAGTCCACGGACTTCACCAGGCCAGAATACTAAGGTAGTCTTTCCCTTCTCCAGGGGATCTTCCCAACTCAAGGATCAAACCCAGGTCTCCTGCATTGCAGGTGGATTCTTTACCAGCTGAGCCACAAAAGGAAGCCCAAAGTGAAAGTCACTCAGTCATGTCTGACTGTGATCTCGTGGACTATACAGTCCATGGAATTCTCCAGGCCAGAATACTGGAGTGGACACCATAAGTCCACTCAACGGCAAATTGAGTCACTTGAGTCACTCAAAGGCAAATTGCACAGTAGAGGGGCCCTTCAAGAGCCAGGGACAGGGTGTGGGTAGAATGCTGAGAAGGAAAAGAACCTTCTTCCCACTGACTGCTGCTTCATACCTTTGGTTGCTCCTTCCCAGGGTGATCCTTTGAGGCCCACTTTAGTAAGGGCATCAGAAGAAAGGTGGTACAGTGTGGTGGTACCATACATTGCCCTGCTGCTGGCTGATTGATAACCAAACAGGACATGGCAAATAGCATCTTTCTCCCACCTAAACTCCTACCAAAGATCCCTCTTTAGCAGGTACAGCCTAAACACCCCAGACATTATGTATGAGCTCCAGGAAACCTCAACAGGGGTCTGGTCTGCATCTCCTCTGATACCATTTTCTGCACATGTGATAGGGGAAAGCCTTAACAGTACAGACACATTCCCAGTATCTCTCTTAGCATCGCCCTTCACCACAGAAGAGAATGCAGTCTTCCACCACTCAGTTTTTCCTCTCTCCCTCTCCCTGTTCAGCGGACCAGCCAGGGCCCTTAACTTTACCATCAGTTGTTCCAAAGATACCCAATGTGGCTTTTCAATAGTCACCTTTCCTGACTCCCTGATTGGCCTGTTTCGTCCCAAACTCCCTACTTTCTGCTTCAAGTTACCACCCCTTCTTTCTTTCTAAAATCATTAGGTCAAAATTCACTTTCTTTAGTGGACATGCACAAATGAGGAAAACCTGTCAACGTTTTCTTCTGCCCTAGCTAAACACAGTTTCATGACAGCTCAGCACTGGCAGCAGGAAGAGCCTCAGAGAAGGACCCTCATCCAATAAACCTGGGCTGCTTGTTTTTGGGTCACATGCTCTAAAGTGATTTATTGTTTGAAGTGATGAAAAACGGTGTTCAGAGACTCAGGGGAGAATTTCAGTCTGCGGGGATGCCCCCGCAGTCAGCGAACAATCTTCGGAGCCGTTCGGAGCTAGGAAATGTGGGGTTATTTTGGTAGCTGTCAGCAGGAATTGGCTAGAATCTGTATGTTAAATAAATACAAACTGCCTATTTAATTATTGAACAACGAGAACAAACGTCCCACTGTTGGCAAGTGAAAAAGAGCCAACACTCAAACTATGTAAAATCCCATCTCGTTAGTTCCCATGATGTGATGTGACCTTGCTCACACCCACAGGGCTGCCTTCAAGCCTCCAGGGCATCTTATCTCCATTTTATTGGAGTCTGCTGGAATTGGAGCACAAGTCTCCTTAAGCAAGGAAAGGCTGGGGAGACAAGCTCAAGTTAACCCCCAAATGGGCTCCAAGGCAACCGCTGTGTTGAAACTTCATGTGGGTTCTACTGCCTTTTTTTTTTTCTTCTTTCTGCTTTTGCCAAATTGTTGACATCCTTGCCTCCTGGAAACTGCTGAATCTGAACAACCAGGAGCAGGAAGATTCTCCTTAATTTAGGAATGACTACAGCAAGAATTCAAACTAGTTATTTTTGAGAAAATAGCTGTGATATTATGATGATTTTACTATTTGCTTAAGAAGACCCTCGACGTTAATTAGATAACCAGGCTAAGCTAACTAGAATTTGTGTGACCTGAAGTGGTACACACTAGGAATTGATTCTAATCTTACCTATGCACCCTTTTATTTTACTCTCTGTATGTGCACGTGCAAATATAAATAAAACTTGCTTTGTGTTGTATATCATTTAAAAATGTTGAAATCTAGAAGATAACTGATGAGCATTTAATATGAAAAAATGTCTATTTATAGTCAAGATGAATAGGCTAGCTGACATGAATCTGTTAATTTAAAGTGAAGAAGGAGAGAAGAGAACAGACCACATCAAACCTAGGTGAGCTCTCGGTGCTAGAACTTGTTCTTCTTGCAACTTTAAAGGGCAGCAAACAAGGGCCTGCTGGCAAATTTCCCTTTCTATGTTACATTTCATTCTTAGTGTTTAGTGAATTGACAGGACTTCAACCTCATTTTCCATGAAGCCCTACCTTTTGATTTGGGGTGTTAGAGAAGACTCTTGAGAGTCCCTTGGACTGCAAGGAGATCCAACCAGTCCATCCTAAAGGCAATCAGTCTGGTTGTTCACTGGAAGGACTGATGTTGAAGCTGAAACTCCAATATTTTGGCCACCTGATGCGAAGAGCTGACTCATTTGTAAAGACCCTGATGCTGGGAAAGATTGAGGGCAGGAGGAGAAGGGGACAACAGAGGATGAGATGGTTGGATGGCATCACCGGCTCAATGGACATGAGTTTGGGTGAACTTCGGGAGTTGGTGATGGACAGGGAGGCCTGGCGTGTTGTGGTTCATGGGGTTGCAGAGAGTCGAACACAACTGAGTGACTGAACTGAACTGAAGACTTAGGATTGAGCGTTGTGGAATTGGAACTTTGTGGAGAACCTTCTGCCTTGTCTATGGTGAAACCGCAGTTGTGTTTTTTATGTCCATATCCTCAGTGGACATAGTGTAGAGACTGTAGTTAGTGACTGCTCATCCTGACATCTCAGCTCAAAGGCCTCTTCCAGAGGCTGGCTGGACCCCTCTTCTTATACATTCTCAGGACCCCTGTGCTTTTCATTTGTAGTATTTGTGCTGTGCTGCGCTTAGTTGCTCAGTCGTGTCCGAATCTTTTCGACCCCATGGACTGTAGGCTCGTCTGTAGGCTCTGCCAGGCTCGTCTGTCCATGGGGATTCTCCAGGTAAGAATACTGGAGTGGGTTGCCATGCCCTGCTCTTGTAATATTTACTCCAGACTCTAATTATGTATTTAGATTACAATTATTTATGGAATGCCTTCTTCCCAGTTAAATTGCAAGTTCTACGAGAGCTGCAGCCATCCCTGTATCTCTTGGCCTTGTCAAGACAGCAGCTACTCAGGACCTAGTAATTGCTCAGTAAATGTTTGTTGAATAAATGCTATGTTTCTTTATATAGACATATATGCATATATCACTATACTACAGAAGACATAAATACAGTTGCACTTCAAACAACACGAAGTTTAGGGGCCCCAACCACTCAAAAACCTGTGTATAACTTTTGGCTCCCCCCAAACTTAATTACTAATAGTCTACTGTTGACAGGAAGCCTTACCAAAAATATGAAGAGTCAACTAACACATATTTTGTATGTTATATGTATTATAATCTGTATTCTTAAAGTAAACTAGAGAAAATAAACGTTATTAATAGAATCATAGGAAGAGAAAATACATCTATAGTGCTTACTGTCTTTTTGATAGCATTTACAAGAGGAATCATCTATCACTACCCACATCAATAGTCTTATATAACTCAAAACACTGTAGATGTCATATGTATTGTTAACACCAGACATCAAAATGAAAAGAAAAGATGAATAAGAAATTCATGTCCATTTACAGGTATAATGATTCACACATTGATAACAAAGAAGTAGTAGTATGGTTGCTTCATGGCAGCCTGGCCTATATGCTAACAACTGAATCATTATAAAATTTGTATGACATACAGTACTATAGTCATATTTNAAATTCATGTCTATTTACAGGTATAATGATTCACACATTGATAACAAAGAAGTAGTAGTATGGTTGCTTCATGGCAGCCTGGCCTATATGCTAACAACTGAATCATTATAAAATTTGTATGACATACAGTACTATAGTCATATTTCAATGAATTAAAAACATTGTTACACTAACCCATGCTGATAGGCTAATGTTCACCTTTCTCCAGAGAGACAGGCATGTGCACAATAGTTTAATTATTTGAAAGCAAAGTTAAAAAACTGTAAGAAAACTAGAACATTATCAATTTTATTTTAACTATCACTCATCTGGTGCCTATATAAGGACAGACTAGTTTCTTGATACATGTTATGCATTCATGACATAGTTTTTTCTTTTCTTTGATCCTTCTAGGCTATGCAGTTTGTGAATTTGTTCAAATTCTTGCAAATCTCCAAAAAATGTTCCAATATATTTATTGAAAGAAAACACATGTAAACGGGCTTGCATAGTTCAAAATCCATGTTGTTTACAGGTCAGCTGTGTATATAATACAGTGTGTATATTCCTGGGGTATATATATAACTGTGTGCATACCCACACACACATTCAGTGTTTACTTGATCTCTCTGAGCCTCATTTCCTCATTTGTGAAGTGAAAGTTAACGTAAGGCTCTTTGCAAACCCCAGGTGCTAGACCAATAGAAGGACTCAGAAACGCCTTTCATTTCAGAACCTCTGATAAATACTCCACAAATGCCTTCCACGCTTACAGAATACATTTAAGCATCTCTCAAACTTTCTCTTTCTGCTCAAGCCAGTCCATCATTCAAATTATTCTAAATTTAGGGTCATTTCCAAATATAGTGCATTTCCTGGACAGTTCCTTCCTTGAAAGACAGCCCTGGCTAACCCTGGGAGCTAATGCTTCTTGTCAGCCCGGTTGCATTTCTGCCTCCCTCTTGGCTGCAGCGTGTGAGCTGATTGGGGGCCCATGTGACTGTGTTCACGTCCAAGCTCAGGAGAATGAATTTTTCAAGCATGATTTGCAAGTCACGCTATCACATGCCTCCCGAGTCCAGCTGTGTAGCAGCTGCTGCCTCCCCTGCATCCGCTCATCCAGGACTTGGATCAGAAAGCACAAGTACATTTGCTTGAACTGATTTGGTCTCAGCCCAGCTGTGTGTTCCCCATTGTCACCAGGATGTTTACGGACCTGCTCTTCTGGCTGTTCTTGTTTCATTAACACACTTGGGTCTGAAGAGCATTTTCCCACATGACCCCGGCCGAAGAGGCAATTTAGCTAGTTCGTCTCTGTTACTGAAACGTCTCCAAGGCATTTGTTTCAACTCTTCTGATCCAAGTATACACCTGCGCATTTCTACACTGAAAAACAGAACCCGGGCTAGGACTATCGATTTTGTGAAAGGCCAGGAGTTTCATTCTTGGCCCACCTGTCTTATCACGTGATTTTTTAAATTACTATTTGACAAGAGGGCAATTTCAACCTAGGACACAACCAGATTAGAGGAAGAAAGTCATTCTTATTATCTTACTTGGGTTAATGGGATAAACACAATTTACCTTCCCAGAAAGTTATTTTGAGTATTCCAAAAACACTGGTGCATGTCACACACCAGCAGGTATTTTATTGGCAGAATCTGTGCTGACAGAAGAATGGGCCTGGNGGGAATAGGGGCCAGGGTTTCCTGAGTGACAGCCCTACACTGGGGTGACCATGAGCTTAGAGGGGGTCACCTCCTCAGCTACACCCCGATAGGAGCCTTAGAGAAGCCATCCATTTTCTCCATTCACTTTTCTTTCTAGTAAAAGGCTGGTCAGTGGAGGAAGGGTGATTGGAGAAATTTTATTTAAAAAATCTCTAGGGAAATGTTCGGGGTGGTAAAGAACTCGTGTGCCAATGCAGAAGACGTAAGAGATGAAGGTTCGATCCTGGGTTGGGAAGATCCCCTGGAGAAGGAAATGGCACCCCATTCCAGTATTCCTACCTGGAGAATCCCATGGACAGAGGAGCCTGGCGAGTTATGGTCCATGGGACCGCAAAGAGTCAGACACGACTGAAGCGACTTAGCAGCAGCAACAGCAGGAGTGACTACAAATAACCTCTTTTAATTGCAGAAGATTCAAGGAGTCTTAAGGTATTGACTCTAGTTGCTCAGGGAAGCAAATGTCAAGCTATGGCTATGTACTATTTGCATAAGGAAAGCAGATTACTGTATCACAGTCAAGNATAACCTCTTTTAATTGCAGAAGATTCAAGGAGTCTTAAGGTATTGACTCTAGTTGCTCAGGGAAGCAAATGTCAAGCTATGGCTATGTACTATTTGCATAAGGAAAGCAGATTACTGTATCACAGTCAAGAGAGAGATGTCCAGGTGGCCTTCAGGGCTGGATGGCGGGGAATCACTTTAAGCAGAAATTCTAGACCAAGTCAGACCTGAGTCTGGATCATGGTTTTGCAACTTTCTGGTCACGGGAGGCAGGATGACAACATGGGGAGAATTATGTCATAGGAAATGGATCAGAGGCCTTGACTGGTCTTTCTAATTCCTCGAATACTTCTGAAATCACTGGGTCATGTCAGCCCAAGGAATTACTCTTAATAAATTCGGCCTTGGTGTCATGCCACCAGTCACCAAGGAGGAGGTGGTATTGACCAGCCCTGTGACGCTCACTGTCTGGAGTGGAAATGTGGTTGAGGAAATCGTTGCCTACAGCCCACAGAGGAAGAGAGGAGAAATCACTTTTCTCGGATCTCAGTTCCCTGAAAATTGTATTTCTCTTGTTTTGCCTTTATCTCATGGGCCCCTTCTTCTTGCAAATGTTTATTTTGTGTCTGTCTTTGACAACTAGCAAGTAAAGCATGTGGGCCATAACTATCTTATCCCATCTTTATCCAGATTTGCTAAATAATGAATTATACTTTTCACAAACCATCTCGAATTCTTCGGGCATGGATGTGTTCTTAACTCAGCATCACCCTCATGTCTGCTGATGCAAAAGGACCTTCTCTGAATTATTTCCTTTCTGTTTTTTAAAGCCTGTAAGAAAACTAGTAAGACGTGGTAACATAGGGCTGCTTCCTTTGTTGGCAATGTTAAGATGGGGTGGAAAATGGTAAAATCTTCAGATTATTCAGGAAGTTAGAGGAGTTGTCTAGCTTGGTCATAGCTTTTCTTCCAAGGAGCAAGTGTCTTGTGTCTTTTAATTTCATGGCTGCAGTCACCATCTGCAGTGATTTTGGATGCAGTGATTTTCACTTGCTCCTTGGAAGAAAAGCTAAGACCAACCTAGACAGCATATTAAAAAGCAGAGACATTATTTTGCCGACAAAGATCTGTCTAGTCAAAGCTATGGTTTTCCAGTAGTCATGTATGGATGTGAGAGCTGGACTATAAAGAAAGCTGAGTGCTGAAGAATTGATNATCTGGCACTGTTTCCCCATCTATTTCCCATGAAGTGATGGGACCGGATGCCATGATCTTCGTTTTCTGTGTCAGTTCAGTTCAGTTCAGTCACTCAGTCGTGTCCAACTCTTTTTGACCCCATGAATCGCAGCACGCCAGGCCTCCTTGTCCATGACCAACTCCCAGAGTTCACTCCGACTTGCGTCCATCGAGTCAGTGATGCCTTCCAGCCATCTCATCCTCTGTCGTCCCCTTCTTCTCCTGCCCCAATCCATAAGGTCAAAAATGAAATTGACTCTCTAAGGCTTCTTCAGGATTCATTGTAAATTTGTATTTTTCCAGATCCTTTGTCAATACGCACACATATAAAATTTAAAATGACAGTGGAAAGAGACTGTGCATGTTACTTTCTTCAACTTGCTCTTTTTTTTTTTCCATTCAGCAGTGTATTATAGGCATCTTGCCAGATAATTCTCATTCATTTTCATGGCTGCATTCTATTCTTTGTCAGTGCCATATTTTTTTAACTTTTCTCCTACTGATGAATNTGTGCATGTTACTTTCTTCAACTTGCTTTTTTTTTTTTCCATTCAGCAGTGTATTATAGGCATCTTGCCAGATAATTCTCATTCATTTTCATGGCTGCATTCTATTCTTTGTCAGTGCCATATTTTTTTATCTTTTCTCCTACTGATGAATATTTGGGTTGTCTCCAATTTTTTGTAGTACAAATAATACTACAATGAGCATACTTTTACACATTTTCTTATATATTTATACAAATACTTTTGGCAGAATAATTTTTAGAGGGGGCATTGTCACTTCAAAAGCAGTGAAAGCCTAGTATAAATTACTATATTAAATTTTTTTAGTATACCTGTAACATACAATATTGTACAGCAACTATACTTTAATTTTAAAAATCACAAATTTTAAAAATTTTGATGTGTCCATCTTCCAAAAACATTGTACACACTCTCACCACTGGCATGTGAGAATGTCCCCTTTGCCATACTCTCACCAATATCAATATCATCAATGTATTCATTTACTCATCACCATTAGATTTCAATCTTAAGCTGTAAAAATAAGAGAAACATCTTGAAGTATGGAGAGAATGTCACAGCAATTATGAAAATATTAATTTTTTTTTCATGGAGTACGAGATGTGTAAGGAGAAGGGCAAAGCAACCCACTACAGTCTTCTTGCCTGGAGAGTTCCGTGGACAGAGGAGCCTGGCAGGCTACAGTCCATGGGGCTGTAGAGTCAGACATGACTGAATAACTAACACACATGCAGGAGATATGTAATGGTTTTCTAGTGATTTGGGGAAAAATGTCAGAAACATTAATAAAAAGTCAGTTCCAGATACTCAGGGATGCCTTAATAAAAATTAGATAAATAATGTTAAAATAAGGTCTAGCTTTATAACAGACACGTGTCATTCCCCCTATAGATTAGGGAAGCCCTGGGACCTACTACTAATCTAAAACCAAAAGGTATTTATTTAAAATTCTACTTCCTTCTCTAAAAAGTTGGTGTGTGTATTGAGGGACAGGGGTGCAGTGTTGGGGCAGGGCAGTGGTTCCAATAGAAAAAACAAATTTTTTTGCTTGTAAGATAATTCTTTCATAAGTATTCTATTCAATGTAAAAAAATCAGTAATAGCAAATGAGGCAAATATTTATTGAAAGCATTTTAGAAGCACAAAGTACTATGATAGGTGTTCCACACTTGGGAGCATTTTGCAGTTCACCAATTCTCAGGGCAACACTGAGGATCAAAAGGATATCAAAAGATATTATTTTGCCTCTAAGCAAGGATTTATACTGATTATTTAACTCCAGAGCCTTCGGTTTGCAAATTAAATGACTAATTGTGAATAGATTCACTCTAGAAATCTTTGTAGAGTTTCTTCCCCACCCCCAGTTCCCAACAACTGGGGAATCCTGGTGTTTGGTGGAGGGGGCGATTGGGAGGCAGAGGCTTATCTAATGCTGTAATCTGATAAAGTAGCCAGAAGCTACAGTGCTAACGTACCAGTACCTACCCAGCCTGTCTTTCTTAATCATCTCCTCCTGTTAAAAGATTTGAAGCCAATCTTTGTGTCTTAAGAATACAATATGTCAGAACATCACCAGTTTACTTGTCTTCCTTGAAGCTTTGGCCTGAAAGACCTGAATCTCATCAAAATTGGCTGTTTATTGGAGACACCTGGGTGGTTCTATGTCCCGTAAACAAAGGAAAACATATGAACGAAAGTTTAGAAACCAGAAAAAAAGCACTGAACTAGAAACTACAGGACCCAACTCTGGTATAAAAATCTCAGTGGAAAAACCACCCTAGCATATCTCTACTCATTTTTTACTCCAAAGGCTCATCTTATCTCTTTTCTCATTCAGAGAATACAACACTATGTAGAATATAACTTGCTGAGGTTCTTAGCCAGTATGGTATAAGCCTGACTTATACATGCTGGTGGCAACTCTTGAGATTTCAGTAGAATGCAGCTGTCTTAAACAGAAGTCAAAAATAAGTCTCCTAAATATTAATATTTTCAGTAACCCTCATTATCTTATATTTCACATGTAATTCATTTTACAGAGGTGCTAACCAAAAATCTAAACTCTCTTTTTCATGTTTAAGTGTAACTTTACGCAGATAAGAGTAAATAAAAATAGTCTTAAAACTCTAGTCATATTACATTCTTTTTTCTCAAAAAAACTGAGTATCAAAAGGACTGTCCTATTTTTATTTGAATCCTAAGTGTAGCTTTATCTTTCCCCCTTTATAAAAGTATAGAAAAATACCCAATAGAGGATCAGTCAGTTCAGTTCATTTCAGTCGCTCAGTCCTGTCTGACTCTTTGCGACCCCATGAATTGCAGCACACCAGGCCTCCCTGTTCATCACCATCTCTCGGAGGTCACTCAGACTCATGTCCATCGAGTCCGTGATGCCATCCAGCCATCTCATCCTCGGTCATCCCCTTCTCCTCCTGCCCCCAATCCCTCCCAGCATCAGGGTCTTTTCCAATGAGTCAACTCTTCGCATGAGGTGGCCAAAGTACTGGAGTTTCAGCTTTAGCATCATTCCTTCCAAAGAAATCCCAGGGCTGATCTCCTTCAGAATGGACTGGTTGGATCTCCTTGCAGTCCAAGGGACTCTCAAGAGTCTTCTCCAACACCACAGTTCAAAAGCATCAATTCTT
>SJYV01012075.1:25530-113336 GCA_006410875.1 Neotragus pygmaeus
GGATCAGGGTCTTTTCCAGTGAGTCAGGCCTTCACATCAGGTGGTCAAAGTATTGGAGTTTCAGCTTCAACATCAGTCCCTCCAATGAACACCCAGGACTGATTTCCTTTAGGAGGGACTGGTTGGATCTCCTTGCAGTCCAAGGGACTCTCAAGAGTCTTCTCCAACACCACAGTTCAAAAGCATCAGTTCTTCAGCCCTCAGCTGCCTTTATAGTCCCAACTCTCACATCCCTACATGACTACTGGAAAAACCATAGCTTTGACTAGACAGACCTTTGTTGGCAAAGTAACATCTCTGCTTTTTAATATGATGTCTAGGGTGGTCATAGCTTTTCTTCCATGGAGTTAGCATCTTTTAATTTCATGGCTGCAGCCACCATCTACAGTGATTTTGGAGCCCCCCCTCCCCCCAAATAAAGTCTGTCTCTGTTTCCATTTTTCCCCATCCACTTGCCATGAAGTGATGAGACCAGATGACATGATCTTAGTTTTTTGAATGTTGAGTTTTCAGCCAGCTTTTTCCTCCTCTCTTTCACTTTTATCAAGAGTTCTTTAGTTCTTTGCTTTCTGTCCTAAGGGTGGTATCATCATGAAGTTATTGATATTTTTCCTGGCAATCTTGATTCCAGCTTGTGCTTCATTCAGCCTGGCAGTTTGCATGATGTACTCTGCATATCAGTTAAACAAGCAGGGTGACAATATACATCCTTAACGTACTTCTTTCCCAATTTGGAACCAGTCTGTTGTTCCATGTCTGGTTCTAACTATTGCTTCTTGACCTCCATACAGATTTCTCAGGAGGCAGGTAAGGTGGTCTGGTGTTCCCATCTCTTTCAGAATTTTCCATAGTTTGTTGTGATCTACATAGTCAAAGGCTTTGGTATAATTAATAAAGCAGAAGTAGATGTTTTTCTGGAACTCTCTTGCTTTTTCGATGATCTAGTGGATGTTGGCAATTTAATCTCTGGTCCCTCTGCATTTCCTAAATCCAGCTTGAACTTCTGGAAGTTCGCAGTTCATGTACTGTTGAAGCCTGGCTTGGAGAATTTTGAGTATTACTTTACTAGCGTGTGAGATGAGTGCAATTATGTGGTAGTTTAAGCATTCTTTGGCATTGCCTTTCTTTGGAATTGGAATGAAAACTGACCTTTTCCAGTCCTGTGGCCACTGCTGAGTTTTCCAAATTTGCTGGCATATTGAGTGCAGCACTTTCAGAGCATCATCTTTCAGGATTTGAAATAGCTCAACTGGAATTCCATCACCTCCACTAGCTTTGTTCATAGTGATGCTGTCTAAGGCCCACTTGACTTCACATTCCAAGATGTCTGGCTCTAGATTAGTGATCACATCATCATGATTATCTGGGTCATGAAGATCTTTTTTTACAGTTCTTCCGTGTATTCTTGCCACCTTTTCTTAATATCTTCTGCTTCTGTTAGGTCCATACCATTTCTGTCCTTCATCGAGCCCATCTTTGCATAAAATGTTCCTTTGGTATCTCTAATTTTCTTGAAGAGATCTCTAGTCATGGAGGATATGATGAAACAATTAAAGTTGGAATGAGACAATCCTGGTTAGGCAATGGGGAAGGAAATAAAAAAAAGGGCTCACATGATAAACTTGTTTTCGGGGTCCCATATCCTGGACTTCCCTAAAGGCTCAATGATAAAGAATCCACCTGCCAATGCAGGAGACACTGGTTCAGTCCTTGGGTCAGGAAGATCCCCTGGAGAAGGGAGTGGCAACCCACTCCAGTGTTCTTGCCTGGGAAATCCCGTGGATGGAGGAGCCTAGCGGGCTACAGTCTATGGGGTTGCAAAAGAGTAGGATACGACTTAGTGACTAAACAACAATCTTCTCTGATGACAGAGAGTAAGAATGGTATTGAAACAGCAGCACACACTACCAGTGGGGGAAAACCTCTCTGGCTAGTCCTCTTCCCTCCCCCCAGCCTCTATCCCACTTACATTCCTTACTCAGTTTACCCAATCCTCTACACACAGCCAGACTTCAATGGGGAGAACACATCACAGTAAAATAAAACTAGAGTTGAGGGCAACATAAGGGAAGAAAGGGAGATGTGTCATACAGAAAAACATGATTTAGATGAAAGACTATTTGAACCAGTTTAATAGCTGTGGAGAAAGACGAATGAAAACATGTTCCTTTATTCTATTAAATGAATCCAGAAATGTGGAGATTGTTGTTTATGTGCTAAACATTGTCATGCAGAATACTTAAGAATGTTTATTTCCTAGATAACCTAGCCTCTTTTTGTGGTACATATGACAAGGCAGTGAAATATTGAAATAGGTGAAATTTGAACCCTTCAATAAAAATGAGTAAAATCAAAGTCAACAGAATTATTGCTATGATAAAACACAACTCTTTTTGTTATTTAGGCATTTTAATGATACTTTAATATTACAGTTTTCAAAATACTAGTAGACTTTCCTCACTAATCATTTAGCCATTTGAGAATTATTTTTTAAGTTTTTTTTCTAAGCAACATTTTGAAGGTACTAGGATTTGAATTCAATATGGATTTTGGATTTTATTTGTTGTGGAAAAGCAAACAAAAAATGTTTAGATTTGGTTTGAAACTACATCCAAATTTTGAAGAATTCCAAAATTATCTGAACTTTGAAGGCGTGGAAATAGAATCCAACTTTCTTGCAGGGTTTTCCACATTTTCTGTTTGGAGTAGTGGTTTGGGGGGCAGGAGAGGAGGGTAGATTTATTGTCTGGTGTCTGAGCTCAAAGGACTTCTGTGCGTTAATAGTCTTGCTATCTGTCTTTAGTGAAAACAAGGTCTGTATTTTCCAGTTTGTAAACTATTATGTTTATGTAACCTGTTTGTTTTTCAGAATTGTTGACAGTGAGATCTGGGGAGAGGCATGTGTATCAAGATCTAGTGGGTCTGATTTGTATTTCTATCCACCGAATCACACCTTACCCAGAACCTCCAAAACTTGACACCAACCCCCCATAACTGATGTCACTGGGCTTAGAACAGTCTCTTTTTTTGCTTTGTTTCCTCCAATGAAGCCATTTAGAACAAATTTTACTCTCCCAAACTTGCCCTCTCCTAGAAAATAAATAATAAAACACATCCAAGGCAAGGGAGGAGGGGGAGGGGAGGAGAGTAAATGAAACATTCAATGTAGAGTTTTATTGAAAGATCCTTGTGGTATTTTGCTTTTGAAATGTGTTTAGCACAGACTTTAAGGATTGGCAATTTGTTTAAAGAAATGGGTAAAATATTTAAAACCACCACTTTATTTAAACTATTGTGCCTCCTTCAGTAAACATTCAGTACATGATTGAACCCTGTATGAACTTGTGCTTTTGCTGGTTAAATAGAATCTAAGCTTAAAATGAAAGGAGGCTGCTATTGAAAAGGGGACAAAAACTTACATGTGCTTTTTTTTTTTTGCCCACACACAAGCACTCACCCCCAAAAAATATCACGTGAGTGAGATCCTTTATTAAAATACCCCTAGTTTTTTTTCCCCCCCTTGGCCTCAAAGTGCGAAACTGAAAGCAAGCTGTTAACAGAAATGAGTAATTATTGAAGCTCTAACAGGCAGCTTTCATTGAAGTTGATTACAGCAGCCATATAATCACTTTTAGGATGCTGTAATCACAGTAGCAGGGAATGCTTCACTTGGTTCTTATTGTTTTCGCTCAGGGTGGAGGTAGGGGGCCTGCAAGAAGGCCGTTTTACCACCTCGGTACAATTTCTGCTGCAAAAGAAATCTACACAGCCCTGAATGGAGTCGAGAATCATTTATTCTTTCTTTATTAGCATTTTTTCCTCCCTCACACAAGAGTCTGTTGGAGTCAGGAAATTGCTGTTATTCAATATGCAAGCCAGAGGTTGTAATGACCGCTTGGAAGGGTATGACCAACAATTACAGCCCTTAATGAATAGGGGTAATCTAGTTGAGACTAAACACTAGTAGCAACTCTAGGCTGTCTCTGGTTAAATTAAAAGAACAGCAATGCAAAGGAAGTTAACAAGAATTAATTAGTTAGATCGAACTGAAAACCTACTCATTAGAGATGTTATAGGCAAAGTAAAAGCCTATCTTCAGTGCAATTAGGTAGACAAATGAATTGTACAGCTGACTGACTCACACCTGCTAACAGCTAAGGGCTATAGAGCTATGTATGGGATCCACTTTTTCCAGTTCATGCATACTTGCATAGTTTAATGGATCTTACATTCTCGAATTAGCCTCCATTCCTGCAGATCTTTACTTGGATGTTTGATCTAAATATGGGCAGTTTCAATGCAGCAGGGATTTAACAAGCGCTGACTGAGGAGGGCAAAGGATGTGTTTGGAACCTCTCAGAAAAGGGTCTTCTTGCTTAAAAACAATCCCACACAGGTTCTCCTGACCACTTATCAAAGAAAGGAAGTGCATCCTAAAGGGTGTCATTTTCCAGATAGGCCTGTTAGCTAATTGTTCCATCTTAAATCATGAAAAGAAAGTCTGTGGTGCCTGTAGGCTAGAAGCAAATAAATATTAAAAATAGGAAAGTAACTCAAGAAAGATTTATAAAGCAGTTGTCATTTTTAATGATNGAGTCGGACACAACTAAGCAACTGAACTGAACTGATACTAATTTCTCATTTAAATGCTTTCTTTTCTGCAATCGCATGCAGTGTTTTTTTCAGTCTTTTAATTTTATCAAGGCTTTCAATGGCTAAGTCAAAGAATCTCTCTTGGTAAATGTCACATTGCACTTGAAAATATGTGGGTTACTTTCAAACATCTTTTGTTAGTGATTTCTAACAATTCCATAGTGATAAGAGAACAGACTCTATGATTTCAATACCTTTCGACCATGAAATTTTTGCACCTTGATTTATGTACCTGAATATTTGCCATTGTCTCCTGTTCTGTACATATGGGAACTTGAATAGAACTTGTATCCTGCTGTTGTGTTAAAACTGTATAAATCTTAATTATGTTGAATTGGTTCATAGTGCTTCTCAGGTCTACTGTATCCTTCTACTTTTCTGTCTATTCATTCTATTAATTTTTGAGAGTCTGATATTGAAACTACAATTAAAAATCTTAATTTATCTACCTAAAAAATAATCGTAATGTATTTAACTTTGTTCTGTATTTTCCAAGTCTCCTGAAAATGTGCTACCATACTTTCACAATCTAAAAAAGAATAAACAGGAATAATAAGCAGACAGAAATTTGAGACTTGGGCCTAGTCCTGGGCTTGCCAAAATCTAGCTATGAGGGGAAGAATAATTATCTTTGAGCTTCAGTTTCTCATCTATAAAACAAGTTCTCTTTAATCTCTAAAATATCTTAAGTTCTCAAAATTTTTTTAAAGTATAGTTGATCTACAGTGTGTTTCTGCTGTACAGCGAAGTGAATCAGTTGTACATATCCACTCTTTTTTAGATTCTTTTCCCATATAGTTCATTAGAGTATTGAGTAGAGTCCCCTGTGCTATACAGTAGGTCCTTATCATCTATTTTATATACATTAAGTTTATACGTAAGTCTCAATCTCCCAATTTACCCCTCCTCTGTCCTTTCCCCACTGGTCACCATAAGCTTGTTTTCTACATCTGTGACTCTATTTCTGTTTTGTAAATAAATTCACTCATGCCATTTTTTAAGAGTCCACAATATCATATGATATTTAGAATGTCTTAGATTCTAAGTGAATGAGTCACTAGATGGACTCATTCCTGGATCTAGTGACTAGATCCAGGCACGCTGAGGCTGAGGCCCGCACCTCCATGTCCCCTTCCATCAGCTGTAAACCCTTATGCGTGCTCCTTCATCTCCTTTCATCAATCTTCCACGAGCTTCGTGAGGCCTGCTGAGGGTTGAGTGTTTGCTGAATCCTGACCCAGAAAATTACTTGAACCATGAATGGGAGGGAATGGGACCTCCCTGTGGGAGATGAAACACGCCTGTGTGGTGGGAAGCCAGAGGCGGCAGCACTATTCGTGGAGCATGCCAGTTCCCTGTTTGATTCGCTGCCCTCCTGAGGTTGGTCCTATGTAGGCTTGCTTGTCCCCATGGGGTCTCTACCCCTCAAAGGGTCTACTCCCTTTGCAGGTTTGGGGCCTGAACCAGCTTCATTCACATCATCCCTGGTTCCCAAAGAGATTGTGAGATTGGAGTCAGATTCCCCCAACAGCTGCTAAGTTCTTTCTTCTTTCCTCCCCCAACCCCAGTTCAACTTTAACCCAACCAGTGGACTCTGAGATCTCTGGTGACAAGAGTAAACCCAAAAAGTGAGGCCAATGCTCTCTCAAACCTGTCACCTCGAGGACTTCTGTTCTTTCCTCTAGGAACCCACAGCGATCCACCGTGGCTCACCAACAAACAGTAACCTTCTGAAATGCCAACCTACTTAGCCTCTTCTATCCCAGATCTGAAAACACCTGAGATAAAATTCTGAGCTTCAGTGTCCCTATGGGGAAATTGTGGCCATCGTGTAGAATTGTTGCACAGATTAGGGGTAATGTATGGAATGGAACATGCACATCTTTGGCCCTAGAAAGGATCACTGGTTCAATCTCTTACAACTATCATCATGAAGTAGTCAACTGCATTCAAGGTGACAAACATCCTATGAGGATTCTAGAGAAGGTATGAAGAAGTGAATATTGAACCTCATTAGAAAGTACCACCTGGACCCCAGTCTAAATTAATCACATGCTTCCTTCTAGTCCAGTCCACCGGGTTCTGCTTTTTCACCTAAAAGGGCAGTGAAATTTATTAGGTTGGCCAAAAGGTTCGTTTGGCTTTTTCCATAATATCCTGTGGAAAGATATATTGGCCAGCCCAATACATGAAAACCACAGACCAATGTCCATGTTTCAAGAAACAGTCTCTGCAGGCCATGGATACATAACTAAGTGTGCCTTTCCAAGGAAAGGTGCACGTTTTACAAGGGATTTGTTTACATGTTATCTCAGGATCTTCTGTCAGGATAGGAGTTTCTAGATTTGGTCATGAAAATGCCCATTCAATTAAAAAAAAAATCTGTGAACATGGGCCAAAGACAATTGGGGTGGTTCTGCCAGTGTTCTGGAGGAATCTCCCCAAATTGTGGGTTGCTACCTTCTGGTCTTCCTACTCCAGAGAAGCTAACATTGAACTTTGCTCAAAAGATCCCTCTAAAAATCACCCAGCAAGACTTCCTATGACTCAGCCTTTTGGTTCAATTTAAACACACAATGGAACGTTTGATAGGAATTACAGGAGACAGTTAATTCATTAGCAACAATTATTCACTGGACTCCCTGTATTCCTAGGAAGAGTGGGGAATGAGTAAAATCTCACAAAGCGTAGGAAAGTGGCAAAAAGGCATTGGCAAATGAGCTCGCTCTGTTTTGAGATCTCTGCATGACATATTAATAAAGACCGTTGTTGGAAGACTCACACGAGTGGCAAGGACTTCCTTATCCCATCATTATATAACAGAAGGCAAGACGTTTCCCAAGTGAGCAGCCACTTTTGGCTTGTGATGAAAGCTGCTTGGGGGTGGCTAGATTTACGCTGCTGTTGGTAAAGCTCAAAGTCTATTCAGGTGGGCTTGGATGAAGTGGTCATCTTTCAAGTCCTTGTTTTGATTTGAGGTTTTGCGTGTGCCAAGTTAAAATTCTCTGGAGGCTGTCTGATTTGAGTCTGCCTAGGTATACCCACACGAGACGTGGGTACAAATTGTATACTTAGAAGCAGTGTGATAAATATTAAAGCGTGAAGTATGGGATCAAATTTCCAAAAGACAAGGTCATCTTAAATTACAGCTTCTCTCTGACATTGACCTACATCTAGCCCCAGGAGAGGTTGGCTTTTGCAGTGCTGAAACCAGTAAAACTTGTATTTTGTAGCTAGAAAAATCAGATACGGGACGTAAAATTGTTTCAGCATAAAAAGAATAGACAGCCATGCTGGTAGGCAATTAAATTTGGGTCCTTGAATGTATTTCTCATTAACGACCATTAATGATTGTTTTGTTTTTGCCCTGTTAATTTTACATACCCCACTGGTGCACAAAACTGCTTCTCCCAAATGATCTAGACCTAATACATCCTTAATGATTCAGGCCTTCCTTTCTCTGCCAATTTGGTGATGTAAACAATAGAGAAATGCAATTAGGCGACTTCTCAGAGTTCCTAGAGGCTTCTGCCTCCGTGTTTTGTAGGCCAACCCCGTCTCTCCTCCCCCACAAAACACTCCCCCCCACTGCCCCTGCAAGAGTGTTTCAGAAATGGAATGTCAAACCGTGTGGCAGGGAATATCATTCCCTTTCTTTTTAAAAAATTGGAGTAGAGTTGATTTACAATGTTCTGTGTGTCAGTCATTCAGTTGTGTCCAACACTTTGCGACCCCCATGGACTGTAGCCCACCAGGCTCCTCTGTCCATGGGATTTTCTAGGCAAGAATACTGGAGTGGGTTGCCATGCCCTTCTTCGGGGGATCTTCCGGACCCAGGGATCAAACCTAGGGCTCCCGCATTTCAGGCAGATTCTTGGCAGTCTGAACAATGCTGTGTTACANGTAGCCCACCAGGCTCCTCTGTCCATGGGATTTTCTAGGCAAGAATACTGGAGTGGGTTGCCATGCCCTTCTTTGGGGGATCTTCCGGACCCAGGGATCAAACCTAGGGCTCCCGCATTTCAGGCAGATTCTTGGCAGTCTGAACAATGCTGTGTTACAGGGAACATTTTTGGGCTGGGCAAAATGTTTGTTTGGACCTGGATGGGTAGGGTGGGGAGGGAGGTGAGAGGGGGATTCAGGATGGTGGGGACACATGATTCATACTCATGTATGGTGGAAACCAGCACAGTATTGTAAAGTAATTATCCTCCAGTTTTAAAATAAATTTTTAAAAAGTTTGGATTTTTCCATAATATCTTATGGAAAACCCAAGCAAACTTTTTGGCCAACCCCATATTTTCTATCAAACACCTAAACACAGAATTATTTGAGACTCCAAATCTGATTTGCTTTAAACCTTTGGAAGTAGTTCCTTGAGATTCCATGGATGTCTATTAGGTTTTCTTAGCAAACTCACCATTCTAACTAAGAAAGCAATAAAGGATACTCTACCTATGTCACCTCCCAGGAGATGAGAATCCCGTTACACTGCATGTGTTCTGAAAGACTGCCCTGGCAAAAGGCCAAATGGAACAAGCAAGGTTTTAGGGCCAACAGGGCAAAGAACGCCAATGCCTTGGTCTGCACAGGCTGGACAGGACTGACAGAGGAAAACAACAGCAGTGGAGGAGTTGCTACATTTTTTCCCTTAATAAGTGATTATCAACATTATAATTATTGAGTCAATTCTGCACCACAGCACACACCATACATGTAAGACTTTTCTCAGCAACTGCTCTGCATAAGATTTTGTTGTTGTTGTTGTTGTTCTTTTGGCCCTGACCTTCAGAGTTAATCCTGAGGTCCAATGGCTTTATAATTTGTAAGAAGTGGAAGGGAAATAGTGTGCAACCACTAGGAAATTATTTCAAGCTCTTCAGAAAAAAAGAAAACGTCATTTTAAGTGGTTGTCTCATTTCGCTCGTTAACTTACTGTGTATTATAGGAAAGGGGAAGCAGGGCAGTTACCATTCACAGAAGGGGAAACTGGAGGCCAGATTAAATAACTGGCCAAGGTCACACAGAAGTCAGGGACAGGGCCAAGAATAGAACCCACTTCCTTCATTCCCAGGTCTCCATGCCCAAGACTGTGGCAAAGAGACGCTACAGGTACATATAGAGAGAGGATACATAATCACCCAGTGAGTTTGACTTTACATCATTAAATTCTAAACACAAAATGCATGTATCTTTGTTTTGCTCAATCAGTATCAGTAGATGTGGTAAGTCTACTTAGACTTAATATGGACCATGTGCACAATGCATTGTAAGATATAGGTAATGTCAACACAGTGTATCAGATTTCTCTCCACAGATTTTTATGAGTCACAGATAGCGGTGAAGGAAACGAGACTTTCACAAGAACCCAATATACCTAACATTTTCCATCAAAGCATGATGACACAGATGTGTTGCAACTCTACTGTAATCTATTCGTGTTGTTGATGACTTGGAAATGATAATTTCTGATGCTAAGAAGGGGAGAATTACAGTAGCCTCTGGTCTAAAGAATGTCTGTTCTAAGACCCAAACTGCCATCCTTAAAGGCTGCTGGCCTTGAACCTCCTTACATTAAAGAACCAGATTCAGTTCAGTTCAGTCACTCAGTCGTGTCCGACTCTTTGCAACCCCACGAATCACAGCACGCCAGGCCTCCCTGTCCATCACCAACTCCTGGAGTTCACTCAGACTCACGTCCATCGATTCAGTGATGCCATCCAGCCATCTCATCCTCTGTCGTCTCATTCTCCTCCTGCCCCCAATCCCTCCCAGCATCAGAGTCTTTTCCAAAGAGTCAACTCTTCACATAAGGTGGCCAAAGTACTGGAGTTTCAGCTTTAGCATCATTCCTTCCAAAGAACACCCAGGACTGAAAAGAACCAGATTGCCCTTCCCCAATTTCTCCTGGCTTCCTCAAATTCATCCTCCCCACTCCCCACAGAGGGGCCCCTTCCAAACAGCCCCATATTGTTCCTTTACAGAGCATCCTCTATGGAGGAGGTGGCCTTATCTGAGCAATTTTTCTATGAGACTGGACCACCACTGTGACAGAGCTCACCAAGGACCCTGAGATTGCAACCAGCTCACCTTGTGGGTGGTTAATAGTTCTACTTAGTTCTTTACAACCCGGGTTGGAGGGTGTGTGTGTAGGGGTGAAGTTCTAAAAGTCTGGCAGGAGTCAGCTCTCTTACATCCCAGTGTACCCCACCCCAGCTTCAGCCAACTCGCAAGTCAGAACCACTTCCTCCCATGACGGGAAACAATGAACGTGGCTGGCCCCAACTCCCCTGTTATACACTTGTGTTCATTCTTACTTTTGCCTAGCTCATCTATCTTGCCTTCTTCTTCTCTGCTTCTGAAAAGTCATAAACTCTGTTTTTCTCGATTCTGCAACCCAGACCTCCTAGATCTCTATTTCTAAAGCACAGCAAAATCACATTTTACTTTCCACAATCTTAGTGCTTATTTCTCTGAAATATTAGGTAAAAGTTCTCACGGCTGTGAAACTAGCTTTCCAGTAGGGAGAAAAATGTTTTCCAAGTTCCTTGAAAGTTTTGGAGCCTTACTTGGAGACATTTACCCTAATGCAAGCAATAATTACAACCTTGCAAGATTCCCATGGCACTCTATACCTTTCTCAAACACACTGCCTTATTTGAGCCTTATATACTCCCTACGAAGTGTATGTAATCACCTCTATTTCATATGAACAGAAGCTGTAAACTACACATGTGAGAAGTACTATAAGCTCACCACCCTTCTGTGTGCTCCCTGGTTTATGCTTAGGCTGACATGGGGCAAGTTAGGACAATCTATTTAGAAGTCTCGCCAGTTGCTGGAAGTGAGAAATCCCACATTCCACCTCATTTGGTATTACAGTAGAAAAATCTGCCTGCAATGAAGGAGATGTGGCCCGAGCCATGGGTTCAATCCCTGGGTTGGGAAGATCCCTTGGAGAAGGAAATGGCTAACCACTCCAGTATTCTTGCCTGGAAAATTCCATGGACCAGGGAGCCTGGGAGTTACAGTCCCATGGGGTTGCAAAGAGTCAGACATGACTTAGTGACTAAACACACACACAATAGTAACAATGTTTTTTAAAAATTTAAAACAGTCTGCTTGTTCTACTACTTTATATCCAGATATGCAGAGAATTAAAAGGCGGGGAAGATTCTACTGTATTTTCCCACANGTATGGATGTGAGAGTTGGACTATAAAGAAAGCTGAGTGCCGAAGAACTGATGCTTTTGAACTGTGGTGTTGGAGAAGACTCTTGAGAGTCCCTTGGACTGCAAGGAGATCCAACCAGTCCATCCTAAAGGAGATTCAGACCTGAGTGTTCATTGGAAGGACTGACATTGAAGCTGAAACTCCAATACTTTGGCCACCTGATGCGAAGAGCTGACTCATTTGAAAAGACCCTGATGCTGGGAAAGGTTGAGAGCAGGAGGAGAAGGGGATGACAGAGGATGAGATGGTTGGATGGCCATCTCATGGACGTGAGTTTGGGTGGACTCTGGGAGTTGGTGATGGACAGGGAGGCCTGGTGTGCTGCGATTCACTGGGTCACAGACAGTCGGACACAGCTGAGCGACTGAACTGAACTCCCGCATTGCAGGCAGACACTTTACCATCTGAGCCACCTGGAAAGCCCTATACAGAAGTTAAGGTTAAATGAGATAAGAGTGGGGCCTTGATCTGATAGGATACTTTGGCCACCTCGTGTGAAGAGCTGACTCACTGGAAAAGACTGATGCTGGGAGGGATTAGGGGCAGGAGGAGAAGGGGACGACAGAGGATGAGATGGCTGGATGGCATCACCGACCCGATGGACGTGAATCTGAGTGAACTCTGGGAGTTGGTGATGGACAGGGAGGCCTGGCGTGCTGCAATTCATGGGGTCGCAAAGAGTCGGACATGACTGAGCAACTGAACTGAACTGAACTGAAGGCAAGCATTCCCAACCCCGCGACCATGGGCCCATTAGGAACCAGTCACACAGAAGGAGCCCAGGTGAGGAAAAGAGCAAGCTGTATCTGTATTTGTAGCCCCTCCTCACTGCTCACATTACTGTCTGACTCTGCCTCCTGCTGGGTCAGCGGCAGCATTCGATTCTCACAGGAGTGAAAGCCTACTGTGAACTGAGCGTGCAAGGGATCTAGGTGGAGTGCTCCTTACAAGAATCTGATGCCTAATGATTTCAGGTGGAGTCGAGGAGGTGATGTTAGCGCTGGGGAGCAGCAGCCTCCATCTCCCCATCACCCCCGGATGGGACCATCTAGTTGCAGGAAAACACGCTCAGGGCTCTCACTGACTCTGCATTATGGTGAGTTTGTCATCACTTCCTTATGTATCACAATGTAATAATAATAAAGTGCACAATAAATGTAATGCACTCCAATCATCCCCTATGTCCATGGAAAANACATAAGGTGGCCAAAGTACTGGAGTTTCAGCTTTAGCATCATTCCTTCCAAAGAACACCCAGGACTGAAAAGAACCAGATTGCCCTTCCCCAATTTCTCCTGGCTTCCTCAAATTCATCCTCCCCACTCCCCACAGAGGGGCCCCTTCCAAACAGCCCCATATTGTTCCTTTACAGAGCATCCTCTATGGAGGAGGTGGCCTTATCTGAGCAATTTTTCTATGAGACTGGACCACCACTGTGACAGAGCTCACCAAGGACCCTGAGATTGCAACCAGCTCACCTTGTGGGTGGTTAATAGTTCTACTTAGTTCTTTACAACCCGGGTTGGAGGGTGTGTGTGTAGGGGTGAAGTTCTAAAAGTCTGGCAGGAGTCAGCTCTCTTACATCCCAGTGTACCCCACCCCAGCTTCAGCCAACTCGCAAGTCAGAACCACTTCCTCCCATGACGGGAAACAATGAACGTGGCTGGCCCCAACTCCCCTGTTATACACTTGTGTTCATTCTTACTTTTGCCTAGCTCATCTATCTTGCCTTCTTCTTCTCTGCTTCTGAAAAGTCATAAACTCTGTTTTTCTCGATTCTGCAACCCAGACCTCCTAGATCTCTATTTCTAAAGCACAGCAAAATCACATTTTACTTTCCACAATCTTAGTGCTTATTTCTCTGAAATATTAGGTAAAAGTTCTCACGGCTGTGAAACTAGCTTTCCAGTAGGGAGAAAAATGTTTTCCAAGTTCCTTGAAAGTTTTGGAGCCTTACTTGGAGACATTTACCCTAATGCAAGCAATAATTACAACCTTGCAAGATTCCCATGGCACTCTATACCTTTCTCAAACACACTGCCTTATTTGAGCCTTATATACTCCCTACGAAGTGTATGTAATCACCTCTATTTCATATGAACAGAAGCTGTAAACTACACATGTGAGAAGTACTATAAGCTCACCACCCTTCTGTGTGCTCCCTGGTTTATGCTTAGGCTGACATGGGGCAAGTTAGGACAATCTATTTAGAAGTCTCGCCAGTTGCTGGAAGTGAGAAATCCCACATTCCACCTCATTTGGTATTACAGTAGAAAAATCTGCCTGCAATGAAGGAGATGTGGCCCGAGCCATGGGTTCAATCCCTGGGTTGGGAAGATCCCTTGGAGAAGGAAATGGCTAACCACTCCAGTATTCTTGCCTGGAAAATTCCATGGACCAGGGAGCCTGGGAGTTACAGTCCCATGGGGTTGCAAAGAGTCAGACATGACTTAGTGACTAAACACACACACAATAGTAACAATGTTTTTTAAAAATTTAAAACAGTCTGCTTGTTCTACTACTTTATATCCAGATATGCAGAGAATTAAAAGGCGGGGAAGATTCTACTGTATTTTCCCACAGCTCATTATGTATGTGAGTTTAAAAGTAACTACCTTTCCCCTATCCTTAACATCTTAGGACAAATTCTAGGTCAGTCAACAACCACAATGTCATTCAGTTTGAGCATAGCTTAGCAGCTTACCACATTGTTTTTAAAGGAGGCAATTTTTGTTAAATTTAAGGCTTGAACAGTTCTAATCATTTAAAAATATATATAGGAATGTATAGGAAACTATACAGTAAGTCTAAATCTCTTTACTTTAGACTCATTAACCAGTTGGCCACTTTAAACCAATGTTTTAAGGTACTTAAACACATTCTAACTTCAAAACTAATGCTTTGATGTGGTCCATAGATAGATATATCTCTTAACTAGAACCTAAAAATTAAATACCAAGAATTATTCTACATATTCAAGAGTAATATGTATATATTAATCACGTAATCTCTTTTGACAAAGATGCACAGATAACATTTTGCAAATATGTACCGTGTAACCCAGAATAAGTAAGATTTTTACAATCCATGCACTAGAACATCCATTATTCAAATGTCACTATCTAAAATTCCTGCCTGCAAATGAATCTAAGTATATAAAAATAGTTCATATAAAGACATAGTTGAAAAATTTTAGTAGTAAAAGAGGGCTTGTCTGTCAGTGTGAGCTCTGATCTCTCTGCAGGGTGAAATCAAGTTTTTCTATTTGCTCTCTAGTGTACAAAGGTCCCATGTATCTTTCTGAAGTATCTCTACATTAAATGCACTGATTTCAACCATCAAGCATCCAAGTTGGACCTGACACAGGTAAGCTACTCAGTTTACTGACTTAAAAAATGAGACGCTCTTAAGGATACACACATTTCCTGCATTTCAAGCAACAGTTTATTTGTAAGTGAATCATCACTGAAAGAGTGAAAACTTTCATTTGTGATCTGTCTTCTTCTGATAGGAAGAAAGAAAGAAAAGAAAGCCTTCAGCATTAAGAGAATATGTCAGATGGCCAACAAACATTTACAGAAGAATTAAGATACTGCTCTCAATCTTTGAGAGAGTTCCGAGAGGAATAAGATATCTTTCTAGGCCTTGGCAAGCATACTTCGTAAAATGGGAGAAGGATCCTCCTTACCACAGAGGAATTGGAAAAAAAGGTAATGTTTATAAAGTTTCACTTCAGCTGACCTAATTGTTAAAACTATATTTTATTAGCATTATTCAAACTTAACTTTATAATATTATGTTCTGTCACTCATTATTCTTATTTTCTACCATGGTCATAAGCTCTAATCCTGAATAGAAATGAAATGTTAGATTTGCTATTGTCAAATCACAATAAGAATATTCTTAAAAGGCTATGTTATCCTATAACAATTCAACTCTATACCTTCATCCAAACCTAAAAGCTTGTCAGTTATTCTAAATGCATTTGCAAGTAGTTATTGTTTAGTTGCTAAGTTGTGTCCAACTCTTTGCAGCTCTATGGACTGTAGCCCATCAGGCTCCTCTGTCCATGGGATTTCCCAGGTAAAAATACCTGAGTGGGTTGCTATTTCCTTCTCCAGGGGGTCTTCCCAACCCAGGGATCAAACCTGAGATGCCTGCATGCGCAGGTGGATTCTTTAGCACTAAGCTACCTGGGAAGCCTCAGTTGAAAGTTAGGTTAGCACAAACATCAAAGCCTTAAAGAGTCCATAAATATGGATGTCTATTTCCAAATCAGCAAAATAATAAAATCTCAGAATATTTTACTTTCTTTGGGGTTGAATAATCACAGTGATAGAGAAGGTATTCAAGATCTGTGAGTTCTCATATTTCTATTCTTAGCAAAGGATTCACTCATATAAGAAATCAGATGTGTGAAATCAGCCACATCTCAGGAATTACACACTCACCCAGGAACTTTCACAATCAGGATAATATACCTTAAAAGATTGAAACACGAGATGAAGACAGGCTGAAATTGCAGGAAGTATCTAGAAAACCAAACAGCCTCTTCTGTTCATGCTAGAATTATATTGTGTTTATTTTTTTATCAAGCGAATTAAAAAAAATAATAGCAACTCTCCCAACCACTCTACAAGTGGGACGAAAAGCAATAAAGAAAACATTTTGGCCTAATGCTAATTGTTGAGCAGTCTCACTACTATCTGACTACTGCACCCATCAATTCTATTTGTGTACCTTCAAATTCGCTCCCATGAACTATCGTGTATCAATCCTCTAGGCTAAATAGTAATGGAAAACAGCAAACAGGGCTCGGTCATCAACAGGAAGCAAGGAAACACTGCAAATACACCCCGGGCATCTGTATATTCAGACAGGATGCTGAATCAGCTCTCAGCTCAGAGAAGACAAGTGCACCCACACCTTGTGATGTGCCAGTGGCGTCAGCAAAGGGCTGTTCATGCTGAGGAGGGAGAAAAGGGTCTGAGAAAGTCAGGAAGGTTTCTGGAGAAGGTGACCCCACTGATGAGCCTGGGAAGATAAAGATGGACCTCTCAGGGGGCAGAAAGCATGTGGAAGGTCATGTCTGACAAGTGTAAGAGCACACACAGAGCCTAGGCAAGGCAATGATCACCAGTGGGGGGAAGATCTGATGTCCTGCTCAATGTTTTTGGAGTGCTAAATAGGGGGACCAGTAACTGATGAGGTGATGGAGCCGAAGCCTGGGGGTGCCTGGCTGGAAAACAAGAGACGGGAGTTCCAACCCGAGTTCCAAAGAGTGGCTCAGAGGGGGACCCTCATTCTGTCCCTGTGCTCCTAGTCTAGAACTATTAGAATTAATACATGGTTAGCCACGGTAAGGAAGACGCGTAGGTCGACTGCCTACCTCTTCCCAGGGCAGGGGAAGCCTTGCCTGCTGTGGACCGCACATCCCAAGTGCCAACTCCCATCTGTGGCCGTGAAAGACCCTGGAGTCCAGATGCTGACGAGCATTCGAAAGTTATTTGAGAAACAGACTGTGCCTACCTTGCACTGGAGTGATTATGGTTACAGGGGTGCCAGAACCACGTGATGGCAGGGGTAGGGACTCCATAAATGGTGCAGGTCAGGGTCTGTCTGCTGCCCAGTGGGTACAAGATCGGATCCGGGAACGATGATACAGACTTTTCGTAAATCTGGGGTTTCACTGAAAGGAGAGAACAGGACAGAGGCTGAGAACTGGTCTAATGACTGGACCACAACACCAAGGACCACGTTCTCGCTGTTTTTGTTGTCAAGGAGACAAACATGTGGATAAAAACCAAACCCGTGTAACTGTCGTCATAATGTCAATTGAAAAGCAATAGATGTGTTTTGATTCCATGGTATGTACGTTCTGATAACAATGATAAAAAAAAAATCACATTGCTATGGGAGATAAGAAGCAACCATGAAATAGTTGGGATGGGGGCATAGTGGTTTTTAAAACAATTGAAAAAATTTTAATTTTCTTTGTTATACTGACCTTAAAAATCAATTTTTATTAAGAGTACAGCTGCTTTACAATGTTCTGTTCTACTGTACAGCAAAGTGAATCAGCTATATGTGTGTATATATATATATATATATATCCCCCCTTTCTGGATTTCCTTCCCATTTAGGTCAGCACAGAGCACCAAATAGGGTTCTCTGTTCTTATTCATTATCTATTTTATTTACTGGCTTTTGACACCAGTTGTCACTAATTTCACCTCCACCAGAACCAAAAGAAAGTTTGAAAAGTTTGAACGGTGAACTTACCATTGACAATCAGAGTGACAGTGAAGTTTTTGAACACATTTGCCTGCTTTACGCCCAGCAAGACTGTGTAGTCCCCTGCATCTTCGGGAGTCACATCTTTGATAATCAATGAATAGCCACAGATCAGATAGCGAGCAGACTTCTCAGTGGCCAGTGACCCATCTTTTAACCTGTGGTTAAGCACAGGATCAGTAAGTCATTTCATACCACCTCTTAGATAACACGTTAACATTGCCACGTAAGGATGTGCGCTCCAGTTCAGACATCTAGAGCCCTGGATTCCTCAACAGCCACTTAAAACATTTAGACATTGACTTAGTAAAGCCCAGTGGGGGAATTTTAGATGGGGAAGCACTGCTTTGTTGATTGGCAAAGAGGAAGAAGTAAGCTGAGGAAGAAAGACAAGTGATGATTTAATGTACACACATGGATGCTGCTTGCTACTGTGACTTAAGTGTTAACCCAGAAGCACAGGCTGATTCCATCTGAGATGTTTTTTCAGAGTTCTCCATGAGGCTCCATCGCAATACAAGGGTCATTGTAAGTCAGATCAACTAGATCACTTCTCCAGATAAAAACAAAAATAGACTTTCCCATTGTGGCCTCATGTGGAGTTCTTATTAGTTATATAAATGGTCACACCAGTTGTCCCTTTCATAAGCTATAGTGAAATCAAGATTATCAAGGTTCTTTCCTCTGGGAAAGCTTAAGGCACAAAACTCACAAACAAAAGGTATAAACTTAATTTTTTAAAAACTTTAAAGACAGACTCAATGCCTAGATATCACTCAATTACATACAGAAACGAGAGTCAGGCTAGAAGGCTCACCCCGGCTCTGCCACTGTATGCCGTGAACTTGACTAAGTCATTGATTCTCAGTTTCTCCAAGTTTCTCAAAGATCTCTTAACTGTAAAACTCTGTGATTTCATTAAGTGGCACAGTTCTTTCAACGGGCATTTTTCATAGGCTTCCCTGGTGGCTCAGTGGTAAAGAATCTGCCTGTCAGTGCAGGAGATGCAGGTTTGATCCCTGGGTCGGGAAGATCCCCTGGAGAAGGAAATAGCAACCCACTCCAGTATTCTTGCCTGGGGAATCCCATGGACAGAGGAAGTTGGTGGGCTATAGTCCATGGGGTCACAGAGTCAGATACGACTGAGCAACTAAACAACAACAAGTAGGAATTTATTGTGTTCTGCATAAAGCTGTAATGTTAGCAATGGCATGGGTTCATAGGCATGCAAACAAATTCTAATTCCCAGTAGGTCTCATTTCCAAAGCAGCAAAATGCGTGATTTGAAACCACGCATTTTGCTGTGATTATAAATCCCATTTTAGTCTTACTTTAAATTATTTCTTATGAACAAATCATTACTTTCAAAATTGGGGTTTTTTGTTTGTTGTTTTAGGTCTTTGCTACTTAGCTACTGGAGAAATTAGCAGTGTTGAACAGAGGACTATGTACTTCCCAGAGTGGAGTGTATATTTATTGGAATAACATACATTCATAGGAAATTTACTATTAAACTTTTTAGATATTATGAAACAAAACCTCTCTTCTACTGCAACGACAAGAAGGGACATAGCACAAAGTCTCATTTTTTCTTTAATGCCCTATTAATGATGTAGAGGAAAACTAAAATGCTACACCCATTTGATATTGAAAGCAAAACAAGCTCTGGTTGAGATTCTATGTTGTGTGGGTTGTTTTCCTAATCAGTTGTGTACTATACTCTTTGGAATGCAATGGCTTGGGCCAAAGATCCTGGCATTTAGAAAGGATTTCACAAAANCCCATTTGATATTGAAAGCAAAACAAGCTCTGGTTGAGATTCTATGTTGTGTGGGTTGTTTTCCTAATCAGTTGTGTACTATACTCTTTGGAATGCAATGGCTTGGGCCAAAGATCCTGGCATTTAGAAAGGATTTCACAAAATGATCGCAGATTATCAACAGATTGCATTGTTTTACATCAGGTGTTGGGCTCGCATTAAAAAAAAAAAAGTTGCTTAAATCGTTTCTGAATATGCAAACTTCCAGCCAGAAAACCTTTTAATTAGTTTGAGTAGGGCCAAGGGTGCACCCCTGCCACCAAATCAGTCTTGTCTCTATTAATGTTTAATTTTAAAACAAGACTGGAACTTTCAGCCCAGCTGTACCTAAAAGAATTATTTTCCGATTATAAGAGAATTATTATCCTCATCACAAGGGCCCATTTCTTCAGGGTTAATAGAGCATGTTACATCCTCAAGATGCTTCCTAATCGTTGCTCAACATACTCCATTCAGAGAAGGTTGACATCATAGGAAGGTTTAGAGAGGCAGAAAGTTGCTGGGAGTGAATGACTAAACTGCCATGAGCACTCAAAACACCCTACCCCTTGCTCCGTCCTGTTACGTATGTCCTCCCCATCAGCCCTTCCCACTCACTCCACTCCAAGCCTGTAAATCAGCCCAGACCCTAGTCTTCCACTGTTGTCTGGGAAATGCATATTGTTTCTTTTCAGGAATTCAAGTCTCTCAAGGCTCCTGCATCTTCCTACTGACAAAGCATGTCTGAAGCTGCGAGGAACGTGACTGTGATCCTACCAGACAACTTCTGGAGTGGGGAACGCCTTCACTCTCATGGAGAGCCGGTAAGACCGCTTGCCAGCTACAACCTCAAACACCCGCTGCTGCTGAGGCCTCATAGTGATGAATGCCTTGTCTTCAAAAGAAGAGAGAAATCCATTAGAAAAGATTATATGTAAACAAAACCGAACCAAAACCCCATTCAAGGAGGGTGCAGCCAGGGAGTAAATGGAACTGTATTACCAGTAGCTCAGATGGTAAAGAATCTGCCTACTATGTGAGAGACCTGGGTTTGATCCCTGAGTTGGGAAGATCCTCTGGAGAAAGAAATGGCAACCCATGCCAGTATTCTTGCCTGGGAAATCCCATGGACAGAGGAGCCTGGTGGGCTATAGTCTATGGGGTCGCAAACAGTCAGACACAACTGAGCAACTAACACACATGCTCAGGTACTGATCAGTGAATAACACTATTTAGAAGTACCCAAACAAGTGAAATATTTGTAAAATCAAATGGTCCCTGGGACTTAAAAGCCCAGTGGCAGGGCAACAGAAACACCTTAAGCATCTATATTATAACAAAAACATATAAAGTTACTTCTAAAAAAAAAAAAATCAACCTGGCCAATATGAGTGCCGTGGGAGAAAGTTGTTCCATGTGCTCTAGAACAACCAATTTCATATCAAACATCAACTGGAGCAAGTCAAAAGAACATCAAAGGCATTGGTAGAACTGTCCTCTAGCTTCTGCTCCTTACAAGGTTATCTTTTCAATGGCAGAAATAAAATTAGGTTTTTAAGACTTCTGAAGAGGTTATTTTCTTGACAGAATTTGCCTATTGGAATTAAACAATGATATCAGGATTTCATGGGAATAAAATCAGGGATAAAAGAACATCAATTGAAAGTAATTTATCACAGCGTATTTTTCTCTAAATCAGTATGATCTCAGAAATTTCTTCCAGAAGTTAAAGGTAAAACTGATTGTATTTTTCTGTTTTGTTCATGTAAAGTGAAATGAAAGTTGCTCAGTTGTGTCCAGCTCTTTGCAACCCCGTGGACTGCAATACAAGGACTATAGCCTGCCAGGCTCCTCTGTCCATGGGATTCTCCAGGCAAGAATACTGGAAAGGGTTGCTATTCCCTTCTCCAGGTGATCTTCCTGACCCAGGGATTGAACTTGGGTCTCCTGAATTGCAGGCAGATTCTTTACTGCTTGAGCCACCAGGGAAGCCCAATGCAACACTAAACAGATAACTTTGTATAGATTCTAATATGATCTAACTGACTTCTTATCCACAATAAATTTGTAAGGGAAAGATTTGACTCAGTGCAAAAGTATTACAGTTGAAGAACACTTAATGTCATTTGCACTTGGGCAGAGGGTGAAGGGAGACAAAGTTGTATTTTTTCATGACAGGCTACCTCCTGTCCAAAAGAAAAGGTACATGATTTATAGAACTGTACCTCCCCTGCCCCAAATCTGCAGTGACTAGAAAGCAGGGAAGGGTTGCTTACCATATATATGCACCGAGGCATTAACAGACTTGAGTGATAGCCCGCTTCTCACACGACAAGTGTAAAGCCCTTGGTCTTCCTTCTGCACTTTATCAATAACAAGGATGCTGTAGAATACATTATTGTGGGGATTGCGCTGGTCAATGCGTTGCCTTATCCTGGCTCTCTCATTTACCTAGAAAGAAAATGTGTAACAGATGGAGTAGTCATGGTCTGCGTGTAGAGTTATAGCATTTCTAAGATGATTCCTACAATCTGTCATTTTCTGCTAAGAGGCACACCCACTCAGAGCAAGCTGCTCAGAACCACAGCTCTGTCTAGACATGTTTCTAACACGTGCCATAGTGCCCTGATTCAGCACTTCAGGTTCTTCAGATGGACTTTCAACATGTACACTATCTCAACAGTTCCTCGCAACAAACCAGTGAGATTGGTGGGGTTATTGCCTTTTTGCGGATAAAGAAATCAAAGCATCAAAACACTGACCAGAGTACCCTGGGAAGTTGGGTCTTCTAAGTACAAATATGACTCTTCCCTCCAGCACCTCTCTAAGCAGTAACCTGTTCTACAGGCAGCAACATCAGACACAAACTCAGGCAATGACGGTCTTTAGTATGTGGATTAGTGGCAGGCTTTCTCCTAATAAATCACCATGTGAGTTTTTTTGGGGTTTTTTTTTTCTTCCTTCTAGAAATGAAAGATGATGAATCCTGGCTACACCTATTAGGGTTTAATGATCCATGTTTCATTATTTCACTATTTGAGCAAGGCTTGCCAATTTCTGCTAAACCTCACAAAATGCGTCTGGGGACCTGCAAAGCCCTTGGCAAGTTTTAGCCAACAATCTAGGGGTGGGGTCAGTCCCATGTTTGCAGGCCTCGGGCTCAGCACTATACCCTGGCCACAATGATCCACTCCTGATTTTGCGAAGATGAGGTCACAGTGTCTTTTCCTTTCATTGTTTGCTTCTTTCTTTTTCTTACCTTTTTTTTTCAAGCATTGCATTTTATAACACATAATGTTATTTCCTCCTCTCAGTTTGTCCCCGTGAGGAGGCATGCAAAAAGACTCTGGAAGTTGTCCAGACTAGTCTCTGGGTCTTGACCTTAGCTCTCCCTCTGTGCCATGTGTGATAAATTCTACCTACCTGTTGGCACAGATGCGTTAAAACAATTTTCTCCCTTCTTGGGAGCAACCAGAGAGAAGATGTCAGTCATTGCCATCAAAAATAAGAGAATTNTTGGAAGGACTGTTGAAGCTGAAGCTCCAATATTTTGGCCAGCTGATGCAGGGGACCAACTCACTGGAAAAGACCCTGATGCTGGGAAAGATTGAGGGCAGGAGGAGAAGGGGGTGACAGAGAACGAGATGATTGAATGTCATCATCGATTCAATGGACATGAGTTTGAGCAAGCTCCAGGAGATGGAGGACAAAGGAAGCCTGGAGTGCTGCAGTTTATGGGGTTGCAAGGAACAACTGAACAACAACAACAAAAGTAAAAATTGCCAGTATCATGAGAACTTCCCGCTATCAAAATTACGTATGTATCTGCACTTACAAACCATATGGTGTTCATTTTTTTTCTTTTCTTTACAATGAAAGGTTTAGTTTTCCTTCTTTCTGAAACAAATTCCTTGTTTCTTGTCTTGCTCCCAACTCTTCCCTGCTTTCAGGGGTTTTGCTCCACTGTTTACCGCCTCTCTGTATCTAAAGTTCCTCTCTCCTCCTGGAATATCTCATCAGTATTTTAAAGGTGTACGAGCCTCTACTATTTTTTAAGACTTTTCTCAGCCTCTACCTTTCCTCTAGTTATTAACTTGTTTTCCCTCACTTTGACAGGCAAATATTTTTTAAAATATTTGCATGGTTTCCCAGGTGGAGCTAGTGTTAAAGAATCCTCCTGACAATGCAGGAGAAGCAAGAGAGGTGAGTTCAATCCCTGTATTGGGAAGATCCCTTGGAGTAGGAAATGGCAATCCACTGCAGTATTCTTGCCTGGAAAATACTATGGGCAGAGAGGAGCCTGGTGGACTACAGTCCATAGGGTCACAAAGAATCAAACATGGCTGAATGACCAAACACGTTTTCATATTGACCTTCATTGTCTAATCACACAAGTCACTTCTATATGGCTTCTACTTCTCTCATTCCAAAGCTCTTGTCAAAACTTAACTTTCCTTTTACATGTCATCTCTGGCCAATCTTTTTCTATCTCTTTGTGTTTTCTTTCTTTTATCCTTTGCATAAGGATGTTCCTTGGGATTTTGCCTTTTGTCTTTTCTCTTCTCATTCTACCCACTCTTCCTGAGTGATCTTACTCCCATGATTTTAAGTATCTTTTGTAAGGCAATGAATCCCAGAGCTTCGTTTCTGGCATAGGTCTCTTTAGATTCAGAAATGTATATCCATCTACCTACTACTCCTCTCCCTTTAGAGATTCCTGAAGTACTTGAAACTCAACATGTACAGAGTGAAATGTGTGTTCTTCATCCCGGTCTTGCTTTTTCCCTTGTTCTTTTGCTTCTTTCCAGTGAATGGCACCATCAATCATCTAGTCCCTCAGGCAGGAACCTTGACACTATTCTGGATTATTTTCCTCCCCATATTCTAATTTTTGGTGGTTTGGTCCATTATAATTATTTTTTGGGTATCCCTCTCAGATTGTACAGGTTGCAATTAAATGCCTGTCCTATGTGACCTAAGAGTATTCCTGTTTCCTCTATCATAGCCTCACTAACACAACTAAATTTGTCAATTTGGGCATCTATATTCACGAGACACATAGCTTTATGTTTTCTCTCTTGTATTCTTCATACATAGCCATGTCTGCCATGCAGTGTCTACTCAAGAAATATCTGTTAAATAAGTAAGTAATCATCTATTATGCTCTAGTTGCTGAAAAGAGAAGTAGTAATAATTTTGATATTGAATAGCAAATGCTTATTATACAATCTTTCAGTATATCAAAACATAATAGGTTTTATCAGAAAATATATGATGATGGCATTTATGGGTATCTTTATAATAAAATATTTTTCATATACCAAACAGTCCTCCATACCCCTACAGAGTTTGTTATACTACTCTTTTCCAAAAAGTCTTAGACATTCAGTTGTGCCTGTTTACCTCCCCCCGGTAGACTTACTCTTGGTCTGTCAAGCTTTCACCCATGTAACTCTATCTTCCTGGGATGATTGAGTCAACTCAGGATTTGTATCTGACCTGAAAGCAAATCTCTGTAAGCTTTCCCTAGGTCAAAGAGATTGCCTGATACTGAAGTTCTGCTTATTAAAAATTCCCTGCCATGGGTAGTCTTTCTTGACCATTCAGATTCTCTCTCATGGAAAGAGACATACATAGTCAGTCAGTTATGGTCTAAGGATTAGCAAAGCCAAGATTATCTGCATTAACAGCCCCAAGGGACTGTTGGATTTTCAATGGCTATCGATTGTTAGAACATTCATGGTGTTCTTAATGGCAGTGAATTGAGTCCAGGCTTTGCAGCTGCCAAGGCAGAGCTCTGATGCCTTTTTTCCCTGAAGTATCAGTAGGATTGTTCAAAGACTATCTACCTCTATTTAAGCTAAACATGAGTCTAAAACCTGCCAGTTACTATAATGTTTTGTTTATGTCACAGTTTGCTACCCTCCATCTTTAAATTTTGAATACTATATTGTTAAGTAAACAGTCAACTTTGTACATTTATGTCAGTAAACTTTGTCTTCAACATTAAGCATTCATTCAGCTTTTGTTCACAATTATACATTCCCTTGTGACATAGGTTTTCCTTTTTTCTTAAGCCTGCCACTAAAACTAGAAGATCCCCATTTAAACCTTTTCCCCCAAATCCTATAATTTTATAAATAGAAAAGCAAGTTGAAAAAGTAAAATATAATGTTATTTTAAAAGAGCATGCTTATCTATTTGCTAGAAAAAAGGTCCTTAAAAGTATCAACTGATCCTAAATAGGAATCAAAATTTATTTCCAACATAAGTAGAAGTGGAGATTTGGATGCTCAGCAGACTGCTCTGTTCTTGTCAGAGGTGCCTAGTGCTGGCTCTGGAGAAGATGTTCTTATTTGTATGCTTCAGATTTGACTCATCAGTTGGCAATATGCAGGCCATGCACTTGCATTATATAGAGTTCATGGAGAAGGAGATTTCAGGCTGATAGTCTGTAGCTAGGATTCCCTGTCTCACAGCAGCTCCTAAGAAGATTGATGTTAGCTTGCCTGCCAATGCAAGAGACATAAGAGTTGAAGATTTGATCCCAAGGAAGGGAAGATCCCCTAGAGAAGGGAATGGCAACCCACTCCAGTATTCTTGCCTGAAGAATCCCATGGACAAAGGAGCCTGGTGGGGTACAGTCCAGAGGGTTGCAAAAAATCAGACATGACTGAAGTGACTTAGCACACATGCACACAGTCAGATGCATGTACGGACTATACCCTGCCTAATCTTTACATCATCTGAGATACTTTAGTACTTTAGTATCTTAGTACATTAGTACTTAATATCTTAGTACTTTAGTACTTTCAAAAGAATTTGTATTTCTAAGAAGTTTGAAATAGACATGAAAAGATAGTGTGTATTTTCTAGTAATGAACTTCATGAATGCAGTTGTCTGTGTGATGACATATTTAGGCTTTTTAATTGAATTTTTGTCCTGATGTGGCTTTAAAATGGGGTTTATTTTGTGTATATATGTTTAGGACTCTTTGATTTGGACGAGTTGTTAATTAAGGGGAATTCAGAGCAGAAGAACTCGCATTGGCTGGTGAATTCTTAAGTAGGTGATAAAACCAATTGATAAAACCATTGATAAAACCAATCAGATTACCTCCACTTAGCTCTGAACCCCTGGATGCTTATTGTTTTATTGTGTATATTTTATTTTTAATATAACATTTTGTGTGTTTATTAGAAGTCTGTTCAAAAGGAGCACTCTTAAAAGTACCAAATGTAAGTAAAACAAAACTGTGCTGTAGACTAGAATAAAACTGTTACTTGGACTTGTAAAATAAAAACAAAATAGACATACCACATGTAAGGATAAAATTCTCAGTAGGAGACAGAACCCAAACACCAAACACCCTGCTAAAGGACATACAGGTGGTAAATTTCTGCCCTTGTTTGGCATTGGTCAAATATGAAGTTGCACATAAAACAGCTTATTACTAACAGCTTGTTACTAACAACTTATTACTAGGTGACTTTTATTACCTACCCAAGTAAAAATGAACATTTTTAGGGCAAGACAGGCTGAAATGTAAGAGCATACAGTACAAACTGTACACTAATAAAATTTTGTCTTGTGTGTGGGTTGGAGGTATGAACTCTCACAGCTAGACCAAGTTATAATCAAACTCCTGGCTTTGGGATCATTTTACCCTTTTTAGTAGCTCAAGCATAATGTTGGAGAAGACTCTTGAAAGTCCCTTGGACTGCAAGGAGAGCCAACCAGTCCATCCTAAAGGAAATCAGTCCTGGGTGTTCTTTGGAAGGACTGATGCTAAAGCTGAAACTCCAATACTTTGGCCACCTCATGCGAAGAGATGACTCATTAGAAAAGACCCTGATGCTGGGAGGGATTGGAGGCAGGAGGGGAAGGGGACGACAGAGGATGAGATGGCTGGATGGCATCACCGACTCAATGGACATGAGTTTGAGTAGACTCCAGGAGTTCGTGATGGACAGGGAGGCCTGGCATGCTGCGNATGTGAGAGTTGGACTGTGAAGAAGGCTGAGCGCCGAAGAATTGATGCGTTTGAACTGTGGTGTTGGAGAAGACTCTTTGAGAGTCCTTTGGACTGCAAGGAGATCCAACCAGTCCATCCTAAAGGAGATCAGTCCTGGGTGTTCTTTGGAAAGAATGATGCTAAAGCTGAAACTCCAGTACTTTGGCCACCTCATGCGAAGAGTTGACTCATTGGAAAAGACTCTGATGCTGGGAGGGATTGGGGGCAGGAGGAGAAGGGGACGACCAAGGATGAGATGGCTGGATGGCATCACTGAATCGATGGACGTGAGTTTGAGTGAACTCCGGGAATTGGTGATGGACAGGGAGGCCTGACGTGCTATGATTCATGGGGTCGCAAAGAGTCGGACATGACTGAGCGACTGAACTGAACTAAAAGAGATAGGACATCCAAATGGCAAGATACGATGCCAGATCAGAAATTTTGTGCTTGCTGCTGCTCTTCTTCCCACATTTGGTAACATCGTCATTGTTTCTGCCTTGGTATCCTAAAACTGCCTCTGGGTTTTACAACAGTCTTGTCAGCAGCCACAGGCTATTTAAGTCAAAATGAAACAGAGTTAACAACTTAGATCTTTAGTCCCACAAACTACATTCCCCAGGCTATTAGGCATATGTCAGGTCGTGGAATGTACTGGACTGCTTCCATCACAGAAAGGTCTATTGAACAGGGCCACTTTCAAAGTTATGGACGTTCAACAGATGTATCACCATAGTCTTACAGCAGCAACACTACAAGGAAAAAAACTTTCTTCCCTCCTTACATGTATTAAGAATATATGGCTTCGAGCAAAACCCAGAACATATTGCCACAAGTTGCAGCAATCTTATTTCAACCATTTTCTAGAAAATACCTTATGACGGATGAATCTTTAATATGTCCCTATGGGGTCTTTGTGGTACTTTTTCCTAGCAAGAAGTATGCATATTGTACAGCACAGAGAATATAGCCCAGTATTTTGTAATAACCATAAAGAGAGCATAATCTATAAAAATTCTGTATCACTATGTTGCATACCTGATGCTAAACTAACATTGTAACTCAGTTGCACCTCCATTAAATAAAACAGTGGCTGGGGACTGCCGCACTCATCTTAATTCTACATACGCCATCTAATACATGCTATGTAATGTATACATGTGACTGGGCCACCTGAATGATGTAACCAACAGTTTACCTGGGATCTGAACCATAAATCATACAGACACATAAAAAATGGTGCTGGACTCACTGTTGGACGATTCTCAACAGTTTATCAGAGATTCCCCCTGTATACATATTTAAAACAAAGATTGTTTGCAAGGATGTTTAATTTGAACAAGGGAACCCAACTCAGGCTTCATTCTTTTCATTTTTCTGAAAGACAGAATCACTCCTTTGTCCCTTAACAAATGGAATATTCGGTGGCTGGGTTGCATTATCTTTCCCAAACATGCTCCAATCAGGTGCCTGTCTGTCTGCCGGTCTCTTCAATTAATGCGCCGACAAAAACTTTTTGCTGTTGTTGTTACAAAAGATAGCCCCTGCCTGGCACGTTGTGATAAATTTCTTTCTCATCTCTAAGTCCTAGAGACTCGTTTCCAAGGATGAAACAATTCCCTTTTCCACCCAGAATCGTGCAATAGAAATACCAGCCTATACACTTCCAAACAAAACCTCCAGACATCAAAAGACGGTATCTCTGCAGATCATACTCACAACACGTCAGGGAAGAGAAGCACCCGAACCAAACCCAAAGCTCCTTTATTGACTCGCCAGAGGCATCAGAATATTCTGCTTTTTCTCCCTCACTTCAAAAACTCAGTTTAGCATCTCACTTGCAAAAACTAAATATTATCCTATAGAAGAAATAGAAAAGGAGGTCACTCACTTCTCCAGGGTATCTCCAGGTCATTGCAACTCTTGTGTTCAACGGGGTGGTAGCTGTGCAGTTGAGGGTGAGCCTATGGCCTATCAGTAGTTTGACTGGGCTTGGTGTGCTTATCCAGACGTCTGTGATTGTGTTGGCTGCAAGCATAAGAAGTCACGTTTAAAAAAAAAATCAACATTTCATTAAGCAGATAAACCCTTGAGCATCCCGGCGTATGTTCATGCTTCCAGAACATCACTTACTTTGCCGAATTATGAGATAGTTTAACTTGTACAAATATCCATTCACTGTCGTCTCACAGGTCAAAAGCCCCAGTTCTCTGTAGGATGCTTTATGTATTATAAAACCCCTCCTACTGTCCCAGATTATTCTTTTTCCAACGGAGATCAGAGTATCAGATGGAAACTGGAAAAGGAAGAAATGTGTGTTCACAAAATCATATTAGTGCTATGGTGAGAGCTTCACTCATAGTTTGTTATTTTTGAAATATAAGTTTTATCTCAAATGAGAATAGTGCAGGTAGAAACTCCAGGTTGTCAGAACTGGTTCTTTAGTTTTCTTTGCATGTAACAAATGATATAATAACCATGATAAATTATTGTCAACAACATAATTTGTTATTAGTCTCAGCAGCAAGCTGCACCCACCTAGGGCATACCTAGTTGTCATTTGTCAGAATTCTAGCAGGACCCTGTTTCTCTTCAAGCCTGTGGGAGTCTCTGTCACAAACCAGCCTGACACTCAATAGGAAAACGAATTAGGAATTTTTTTCCACTAGGGCTGCCTGGTTATCTTCTTGGTCTCATCACTGGGAGCTCTTAACAAGCCAAACCTTGTCATCTCATTTTGCGAGATTTATTAAGAAGCTGGCTATCTTAAAAGGACTGTGCATCATTGGTGGTCCGCCAGGATTCACAGCATTAACTTGGCACATACTGGGGTTATTATCACACTGGGGAAACTGAGGGTACTGAAAGCAAAGAGAGCTGAAAAAGGATGTGAGGCCAGAGACAGTCAGGAATGACGTGCTCACGAATTCCTAAAAGTACTGCTAAAGAGCGAGTCCAAACAGAAGAAAAGAACCCACCATTTGATTCTCCCCTAATGCCCTTTCCTGCACACCAGAGAGTTAATCTAAAGCCTCTACTTTGAGTAAAGGGTCACTGCTCCACAGAGCTGCTGCCGTTTCTAAGTCGCGTCAGTCGTGTCCGACTCTGTGCGACCCCATAGACGGCAGCCCACCAGGCTCCCCCGTCCCTGGGATTTTCCAGGCAAGAACACTGGAGTGGGTTGCCATTTCCTTCCATGCATGAAGGTGAAAAGTGAAAGTGAAGTTACTCAGTCGTGTCCTACTCCTAGAGACCCCACAGACTGCAGCCTACCAGGCTCCTCCATCCATGGGGTTTTCAGACAAGAGTACTGGAGTGGGGTGCCATTGCCTTCTCTAGCTTCCCAGAGCATCAGAGCCAAATTCCCTGATGCCAGATTGTCAGCCAATTTCAGAGGCAATGGTCTGATGACTACTATTATTTATCCCCAGTTGGAAAAGGGGGGTGGGGGGGATCAGATCACCTTCTCACAACAGATTATAAAGATTCATAGCATTAACTGGAGAAGGCAATGTCTCCCCACTCCAGTACTCTTGCCTGAAAACCCCATGGACAGAGGAGCCTGGTAGGCTGCAGTCTGTAGGGTCTCTAGGAGTAGGACACGACTGAAGCGACTTAGCAGCAGCACCAACGGCAGCACTAACTGGCATAAAGAAGCTCAAGGCTTCTCTTTCTGCTTTTTAAAAGTACACACCACCTTACACCACTCTACCCATCGATCCACAAGTTTACTGTTTGTGGAAGGAGCGAATCAGACTGGGATGTGTGACCTGATGGCAGAGATTTCTGTTTCAAAAGCACTAGCTGCCTCTCCGAGTGAGTGTATGTCCACCCTGGTGCACGTCCCCAGAGCCTTGCGTGGGTTTGAGATGAACTGCATCCTGTTTATGAAGAACCGAAAGCAATTAAAGGATGCATTTCATGTTTTAGTACATTAGGAGGCTACTTGTAAACTTGGGAATGTTCTGCATTCCCTGGCAGGAGGATTGGGAGGGTGGGGAGGAGAAAGAACCTTCTTTTCTAACTTGGGGCAAACTATTAAAAGGAAAATCTCAGAAAAATTTACAACCAGGATTGAAATCTATCAATGCTTGAAAACATGAGAAATGCTGTAAAAACACAAAAAAACAAGTATATGCTGAATCTAAAAGAAAGGTTGGCTGATGGACTTTCTCTGCACCACCAAAAAATACATTCAGTGTTCCTCTGAAGTGTGTTTCTTACTCCCGTCTATCCACGGCTGTCACTAGTTGTAGCCCACTGACAAAGTCACTTTATGTCTAGCTGACAAAAGCTACAACAGCAAAAGCCTACAAAGCTCATCAGCTGTGGCAATCGCTTTATGTGTCCTAAAGAGGCAGGAAGATGGGCAGCCTTGCAAGAGAGTAGGGCATAGGGAGCTGTCACCAGCTGACCAGGATTCTACTGAAGCAGGCAGGGGAAAAAGGAGAGGGAAGGGGCAGCAAATTAGAAAAAGAGGGACGGGAAGAGAAGAGGAAGGGAAAGACCTCATGGTAATGCCATATCAGCATATATATGTAATAGGCTGGAATATTTTGGATACATATATATGATATACCAAAATCCTTGTTAGAATTTTATGCTTCTCTCACTCACTCTTCTTTTGTATCATAGAGCTGGGTGGGAAAACAGAGAAAAGAAGCTTTCCTTCCTGAAATGCTTGCAGGTGAGAATTTGGGAAAATTCCTCACACAGACAAGCAACCTGCATTAGGGCCAGAAGGCAAGGGGCTTACATGAAACGAGAAGTTTCATATCCTCATGGTTTGCTCCATATTCATCACAGAGCAATTATCACCTTGGACTCAGGGGAGTAATGCCAGGCTCTTCAAAACATCACTTGATGATACATTGATTACTGGGCATTAAACTGTTAGATATGTAACACGGATAGTAACCTGTGAATGGGCTTGCCTGTGCCAGGCAAGATCCTAAGTGTCTTCCAAGCACCGCACGTAGCCTTCCTGACAGTCAGGTGAAGGGGTACTTCTGTAACTCTCCCATCTGTCCAGTGAGCACACTGCTGTGGAGGGAAGTCTCATAATTGCCCGTCTATCTGTCAGGTAAGTGGATAGGGAGGGGAGGAAGAATCCAGGCTGTATGATCCCAGCCTCTGCTCTGAACCACTCTGGTCCTCCTCCTATGCAAACAGAACCATCAGCAAAGGATGGAGGAGATGGGCGCAGAAGATGGAACGTGGGCTAAAATGCTCCATGTGGCCCCAACAGCCCCTCACTCCCTGGGAACCTCAGTTTCTTCTTCCACCGACTGAGTTTGACTCCTCTGGGGTTTCTTCCTCGTCTACCATGATTTTATATTTCCTGGCAATGGTACCCACTGTGATGGAAGCCACGGCCTGTCACTGAGGGACTACATTGAAGATGTAACTCCATGTCGGGGAGTGAATGCAAGGCATGAAGACAGGGAGATACCTTATCACATTTCAGGGTTCAGGGTCAATAGGTGATACTGAAAATCACTCTGGATTCTTCCAATTTGACTACCGTCACCACCTGCGTCCCAACCTCCATGTGATGGGCAGTGCCAGGAGATGCCTTAGACAGTGACCATTTTTCCTAAGCTCTAAGCACCCAGGACTCACTGCAGTTTTCCATTTGGGGAGTTTTTATCTAATTCTCAGACTTTGCACTACCCTAAAGCAGCTGAAATACCTGGTTTGGCATTTAGAGATTTTGTCTTTATTAGATTTTACTTGAAATCATTTTCCTTCTCTTCACACACAATTTACAACATAATACGAAGAAAACCCTCACTTAGTATTTTTTATTTCCCCTAAGAGTTTAACTTTAGATGCTCGGCAAAAGGCAAAAGATAAGCCTTTTGTTATCAGGGAATTCCCAACTCAGACCAAAGCAACAGTTCTCAGATGCCTGGAGAGGCAGGTATCCTGCCTGGCAGTTCTGCCTTCAGCCAAAATCTGGATAATTAATTTGTATACGCCATAGAATTGGTTTTTCTGACATTTACAGACATTTGAATTTGTGGCAATGCATAAAAATTTTCATGATTTTGGTTCTTCTGTGATTCACATAGATTTATGCCCAGAACATTATCCTCTTATTCCATTTAAATACACACATGGATATAACATCTAGCACTCAGACTTCTGAGTAAAAAGCTGTTATAGAAAAGTATGTCAGCAAACTATTCCAGAGACAGAAAATAACTCACAATACATTCTGCTCACTTGCAGTGAAGAGCAGGTGAGAGAAGTTTTACCTTTTTTAAAGTAACATTGATGCTGGGAGACGAGACCCGGCAGGGGATGACCACCTTCTTCCCTTCGGTCATATTTATAACCTTAGGGATTTCACTCTGCGAGTCTATGAAAGGTCTACCTGGATCTGAATGAGAAGAAAACACACACACATAAATGACTGTACGATGAACACCCGGACACTGAAGCTGGTGAGGCGACGTGGGGACCGCCATACACCTTCCCATTCACTTAACGCCCGTACATCCATATTCTTCTCTCTCACCCGGCCCTCCGCGTTTCTGCCCAGATACAGAATGCTTCTCTAAGGAAACCGAATTCCTTATTCAGGTCTCGGCCTTCAATCAGCAGACCCCCCAGGCCCAGGCCCTACTTTGCAAATTGTGACCTGGGGGATTGGGTGAGGAGTGTTTAGGTCATTCAGAGAAAAAGCCATAAAAGTGCAGAGTGAGAGTGAGGTGCATATTCTGCATAAACGCCTTCCCGCAGCTTTGCAAAGGGCCTCAGGAAGCGCCCTCCTGAGCTTTTGTCAGAAGTCAGAGGGGGTGGGTGCACAGGTCCAGTCTTAGGAGCACAAATGACAGCGGAGAGTAGGGGGACACCAAGGTGTTAGGTTGGAGAGAGGATTTCCATTTGAATGATAGAAACACGCCTCCACCGCTTTCTGCAGCTTAAAGGTCGACAAGTAAACTGAGAAGGTCTGAACTACTTCAGGGGAGGGGGGAGGGGAAAGCAGGAAAAGCAGGGTGAACGCTGCATGTATTTCACAAGCACGCGTGTCCAGATCTTTAGCCCGCACTGCATGCAAGTGCACGCACACGCGAAGAGACCTGGAAAGGGCTTTACCTGATCACCAAGAGATCACCTTTAAAAGCATGGCATTGTCAACTACAAATCGGCCTTGCCTTTTACCTCTACAAGGATTAAATCAGGTGCCTCTGCGGGGCTGACCAACACCCTCTGGAGGGAGTTCAGGGTGGACAGCAGGAATGAGGCGCTCTGGGAAAAATGGGCAAAGTCAGTCTTCAGATAGTTAGATATTCTCAGGAGATGACTTTATAAGCCCAATTCTTGCATCTCCTCATATCTAAAAAAGCACTAAAATCCTTCCTGGTGACATCTGCTCCTCAAGACAAGCAGAAATCTTCTGCAAAACAATAATATATGCTTGACTGCACGTACTTACCCTTCACCAAAATCACATATATGTTGACCTTCCCCACCCTCCTCCTGCCTCTTTGGAGCAGTTTCTCAGAGCTATCTGAGATGCTTCGCCCCCAGTAAAACTTAACTCACGACTCTCACATTATGATTTTTTTTTCCCAGTCGACAGCATTTTGTCCACCTCAGAGGTCAGAAGGACTCAAACCACTTGCTGGGTTTCCCTGCAGTTCCTGCAGGGACAGGACTGAACATTCTTTCAGAAACACTCCCGTAGTCCACCTCTGCCTTGGAATCCCCTGACAGAAATCTCTTCAGGCAACACTGCTCTTAACTTCTCCCCTTGGACCAAGCCCTCCCTGCCCAGATGGAAAGAAGCCCTGTGCAGACTCTCCCCCGGGCCCCCACCTGCTCGCCGTTCAGAATAATCCTGGATGCTGCACAGAGAATGAAGGGAGAGAAAACATGGGCACGATGGGGGCCATGGCTGCCTGGACTGACTGGGGGCTGCAGACGGTGTTATGAACTGTGTCTCCCCCCGCGGCGCCCCCCTCAACGCAAATGATGTGTTCTAACCCCAGCACTGCAGGATGTGACCTCGCTAGGGTCAAACAGTGTCACTGCAAGTAGAGTCACTTCAGGTAAGCAGGTGGGGCCCTCGTCCAATAGGCCTGGCGTCCACATGAGATGATGGCCGTGCGAGGAGAGACATCCAGGGAGAATCATACGGAGACAAAGCAGAGACGGAGCAACGCAGTTGAGGTCAGGGCCAGCGAGGGTCGCCAGCCCCCCTCAGGAGGTAAGGAGAGGCAAACGGGGGCTCCCTACAGGCTTCAGGGGGGCACGGCCCTGCCGCCACCTCGAGTGTCTAGAATGTGAAATGATAAAGTTCTGTAGTTTTAACACACACACACACACCCACTCCACCGCCACCAAAAGAGGGACCTTGCTGTAGCCCGCTGAAGGTGGCGGTGTGTGACATACACCAGAGCGGGCCCCAGAGGGACCCGATCGATACAGCCCACCTTGGATGATCAGAAACCCCTGATAGATTCCTCCTGGTCTCCTGGGAAGCCTTCCTGGGCCAGCCCTTCCTGCTTCCCATCCCAGCCCACCTCAGGGGCTTCGCCAGCAGCCCCAGAACCCTCCTGTTATAGCACCTAACAACGACTTCCCTGGGTACACGTGGGATGATGACTTCTTAGGAGAGGAGACAGACGGCATTCATCTCTGCTGCATATGAAATGAATGACTGAGCCAATGAACGGACTACTCTCCAACCCTGTCATTTTACAGATGAGAAGAGAGAGACGTGAACAGGCGCAGAGAGTTGTCTGGATGCAAACAGAAACCCCAGAGGCCAGTTTCTTCTCCTGAGCCCAAGGATCCTTCCCTGCCCCACCTCCCCTCATCAGAGCCCGTTCCCTCGAGACAGGCTGATTGTCACAGTTCTCTGGGGCAAGTATGTGCGATGTCACACGGTCTAGAATTCCCAGACGAGGATGCTCATCGAGGGTCAGGGCTGGGGTGGGGGTGCCTTTGGGAAAGCCTCAGGACAAGGCTCAGAGTTGGGGGAGTGAGGGGGAACAGATTGTGGTTAAGACCGTACATGTTAGGAGATTTTAGGGCTGACTAGTGACCCACTCCAGTGTTCTTGGGCTTCCCTTGTGACTCAGCTGGTAAAGAAACTGCCTGCAGTTCGGGAGACCTGGGTTTGATCCCTCCCCTGGAGAAGGGAACAGCTACCCAATCCAGTATTCTGGCCTAGAGAATTACACGGACTGGACAGTCCTTGGGGTCGCAAAGAGTCGGAAACGACTGAGTGACTTTCACTTCACTTCAGTGGTTAGGACTCGCACTTTCACTGCTGCTGAGGGCGCAAGTTCAAATCCTGGTCCAGGAAAGATGAGCAGCATGAACACACGCACACGCACGCACACACGCACANTGACTTTATAAGCCCAATTCTTGCATCTCCTCATATCTAAAAAAGCACTAAAATCCTTCCTGGTGACATCTGCTCCTCAAGACAAGCAGAAATCTTCTGCAAAACAATAATATATGCTTGACTGCACGTACTTACCCTTCACCAAAATCACATATATGTTGACCTTCCCCACCCTCCTCCTGCCTCTTTGGAGCAGTTTCTCAGAGCTATCTGAGATGCTTCGCCCCCAGTAAAACTTAACTCACGACTCTCACATTATGATTTTTTTTTCCCAGTCGACAGCATTTTGTCCACCTCAGAGGTCAGAAGGACTCAAACCACTTGCTGGGTTTCCCTGCAGTTCCTGCAGGGACAGGACTGAACATTCTTTCAGAAACACTCCCGTAGTCCACCTCTGCCTTGGAATCCCCTGACAGAAATCTCTTCAGGCAACACTGCTCTTAACTTCTCCCCTTGGACCAAGCCCTCCCTGCCCAGATGGAAAGAAGCCCTGTGCAGACTCTCCCCCGGGCCCCCACCTGCTCGCCGTTCAGAATAATCCTGGATGCTGCACAGAGAATGAAGGGAGAGAAAACATGGGCACGATGGGGGCCATGGCTGCCTGGACTGACTGGGGGCTGCAGACGGTGTTATGAACTGTGTCTCCCCCCGCGGCGCCCCCCTCAACGCAAATGATGTGTTCTAACCCCAGCACTGCAGGATGTGACCTCGCTAGGGTCAAACAGTGTCACTGCAAGTAGAGTCACTTCAGGTAAGCAGGTGGGGCCCTCGTCCAATAGGCCTGGCGTCCACATGAGATGATGGCCGTGCGAGGAGAGACATCCAGGGAGAATCATACGGAGACAAAGCAGAGACGGAGCAACGCAGTTGAGGTCAGGGCCAGCGAGGGTCGCCAGCCCCCCTCAGGAGGTAAGGAGAGGCAAACGGGGGCTCCCTACAGGCTTCAGGGGGGCACGGCCCTGCCGCCACCTCGAGTGTCTAGAATGTGAAATGATAAAGTTCTGTAGTTTTAACACACACACACACACCCACTCCACCGCCACCAAAAGAGGGACCTTGCTGTAGCCCGCTGAAGGTGGCGGTGTGTGACATACACCAGAGCGGGCCCCAGAGGGACCCGATCGATACAGCCCACCTTGGATGATCAGAAACCCCTGATAGATTCCTCCTGGTCTCCTGGGAAGCCTTCCTGGGCCAGCCCTTCCTGCTTCCCATCCCAGCCCACCTCAGGGGCTTCGCCAGCAGCCCCAGAACCCTCCTGTTATAGCACCTAACAACGACTTCCCTGGGTACACGTGGGATGATGACTTCTTAGGAGAGGAGACAGACGGCATTCATCTCTGCTGCATATGAAATGAATGACTGAGCCAATGAACGGACTACTCTCCAACCCTGTCATTTTACAGATGAGAAGAGAGAGACGTGAACAGGCGCAGAGAGTTGTCTGGATGCAAACAGAAACCCCAGAGGCCAGTTTCTTCTCCTGAGCCCAAGGATCCTTCCCTGCCCCACCTCCCCTCATCAGAGCCCGTTCCCTCGAGACAGGCTGATTGTCACAGTTCTCTGGGGCAAGTATGTGCGATGTCACACGGTCTAGAATTCCCAGACGAGGATGCTCATCGAGGGTCAGGGCTGGGGTGGGGGTGCCTTTGGGAAAGCCTCAGGACAAGGCTCAGAGTTGGGGGAGTGAGGGGGAACAGATTGTGGTTAAGACCGTACATGTTAGGAGATTTTAGGGCTGACTAGTGACCCACTCCAGTGTTCTTGGGCTTCCCTTGTGACTCAGCTGGTAAAGAAACTGCCTGCAGTTCGGGAGACCTGGGTTTGATCCCTCCCCTGGAGAAGGGAACAGCTACCCAATCCAGTATTCTGGCCTAGAGAATTACACGGACTGGACAGTCCTTGGGGTCGCAAAGAGTCGGAAACGACTGAGTGACTTTCACTTCACTTCAGTGGTTAGGACTCGCACTTTCACTGCTGCTGAGGGCGCAAGTTCAAATCCTGGTCCAGGAAAGATGAGCAGCATGAACACACGCACACGCACGCACACACGCACACACACATGCACTTCACAGCCAGGGTTGGAATCCTAACTCTGGCCCTTACTCGCAGTGAAAGAAAGTGAAAGAAGCGAAGTCGCTCAGTCGTGCCCGACTCGTTGCGACCCCATGGATAGTAGCCTGCACCAAGCTCCTCCGTCCATGAGATTTTCAAGGCAAGAATACTGGAGTGGGTTGCCATTTCCTTCTCCAGGGAATCTTCCCAACCCAGGGATTGAACCCAGGTCTCTCACATTGTAGACAGACGCTTTACTGTCTGAGCCACGAGGCCAAAGCATTTCACCAATTCCATCCCTCATCTGTAATACCTATCTTGAGGGTGACATGAATTCACACGTATAAAATGTTTAAAATGGTACCTGGCAGATGTGTGCATGTTAGCCATTAATTTTCTCATTATGAGAAATTTGAACTTGAGAAAGGGGGGTTAGGCTATATGAAAATCATAAATTATACTCAAGATCTAAACTAGAGAAAGTACAAATTTATATTCATATAATGGCATAAAAAAGGCAAAACAAATACACTAAAATGTGAGCCATGATTCCCTTTGAGTATTATGAGTTGTTATTTTCTTTGTGACCCCATGGACTGTAGTCTGCCAGGCTCCTCTGTCCATAGGATTTCCCAGGCAAGAACACTGGAGTGGGTTGCCATTTCCTCCTCCAGGGGATCTTCCCAACCCAGGGGTCGAATCCTAGTCTCCTGTGTTTCCTGCATTGCAGGCAGATTCTTTACCACTGAGTCACCAGAAAACCCTCTGTTTTTGTCAGATTTTCTAGAATGAGCATATATGATTTTACAATAACATTTTAAATCGTTGCATGTAAGTCTCAATGTCTAAAGCATTTTTACTTGAGGAAAACTATAAATTTTGCATGTGATTTACAACAGTTTTGTCCAGTATACTAGAAGGAGGCACTAACTATCACATTAATAGTTAGATGTCTATTAGGAAGGCTCAGTGAGTGTAGTGGCATCTGTAGAGAGGAAGAGTTAATTATATGGAGACAAAGATTCACTTATCAGCACAAAATTCCTCCCCTGAATAAAACTGCTGAGCTGGACATCTAGGCAGGACTACTGGGATTCGATCAATTCCTTTCCTTCCTCCTGTGAGTCTATATTTTTATCTCCTTTGTGAGTCCCAAGGTAAACACAAACACCAGGAAATGGTTTAATTCATGTAACTAAATTGTAAATCCTTCACATTTAATTTACTGTCTCCTTAAGCAACCATTTCCAACAAAGGACACTGGCATAAAATGTTCCTGAGGAAATAGTAAACCCTGGTGTAGTCATTTTTAGTCTAACGAATGCCAATGCCACAAGAAAACAAAAACAGCTAACGCAACATGCCTTTGAATTTCATCTTGCCCTCGTTCACTCTGGATCCCTCGAACACCTGAATTTCATGATATCTATTGGCCTTTCAAAGTCAATGTCAATCTTAGCACTGGGCCCACTGTTCAAAAAATATCAGAACTTCAGTGATTGATGTCCGTCCCAGTATAATTCAAAACACACCATTTGTAGCACAGTTAATAGTGGCATTATAAATCCACTGTGTTTACAAATGAACTTATGCCTACAGACACAGACACACGATTCTCCAGGCTTATTAATAGTATATTTCCTCTGCAATTTGCTTCAAGGAAGGGCTAGGAATGAACTTGCCTGACATATTATAATACAAACATTTTTTGTTTTGTATGACCACAGATACAGAAGAGGTCACGGTTCCATTAATATCACCAGTAAAACCACTTACTACTCCCATAGGACGCATTTGTCTTCGTCACAAAATTAAAAATGACTTCTAAACCCAGCCAGCGCCATGGAGTGGTTTCCTGAGACCAAAGTGGCTGGTTGTTGAAAGAGTGAGGAAGAGCTGCTCCGGAGACCGCCGGTGTACCCATGGTGCAGACACACTGTCACCAGGGACTCAGGCCACACCCAGAGGCAGGGAGGTCACACCACCCTCCCCTCTCTGAACTCTTAGAACTCAAAGCAGTGACAGGAAACTGGCACAGAATGAGGTTTTCTCATCCAGTAGGAGTAGCTGGGCTGTCATCCTTCAGGACAACAGGCAGACTTGGGCACAGGGGAAGATCAAACAGGGACCCTTGCTCAGGGTGGTATTATACCTACTTTTTCAATGTGTTTTTTCCTTTTGAAATTTGTAATCACTCTGGCATATCAGGGCACACAGACAGAGAGGTCCCAGAATGGCAGGCTTCATGCCACTCTATTTCCCAAGGGCATCACCTAGGAGCTCTTCTATGGATTATGGAGCAAGTGAATGGCCCAAGGATTTTAGGGGGTTTTTCAGACTGAAGAGGAGTTCAAGAGTAAACATCTTATTTCCGAGTACTTGTTCATTCCCATGATTTTCATAAACTTTTTCTTGATTTCCTTTTCCTTTAATTTCATTTACCTTAACTCTTAAGTCCTGGTCATGAGGACTCCTAATTATTTTCAAGGAGGATGTGATTTTAATTTATTGAGGATGAAGTGAAGAGGATAGGAAGGTAATTAACCAACACCATGAAAAGGATCGAGAGTTTTCACATAGCACTTTTGACTTTAGTTGCCCACCAAAGCTTTTGAGAATTCAAAACAGAGCTTTGGAGCAACCACAAGAAAGCTGAAATAGCTATACTAATATTAGATAAATAGCTATTGTTGTTCAGTTGCTAAATATTAGATAAAATAGACTAAAACAAAAAAATTACTAGAGATAAAGAGGGCATTTTGTAATAATGATAGCATCCAGCAGGAAGATAATTATAAATATATATGAAGATACAATAATTATAAATATATATGCAATTAGCAATAGAGCACCAAAATACAGGAAGGAAAAACTGACAGGATCGAAGAATAGAAAATTCAACAATAATAGATGAAGACTTCAATACCTTACTTTCAATAATGGACATAACAACTAGAGAGATGGCTGAAAAGGAAATCAAGAACTTGAACAACGCAGATAGCCAACTAAACCTCACAGACATAAACAGAACCCATCACAGCAGTATACACACTCTTCTCAAATGCGCACAGACCATTCCCCAGGATAAACTATACAGTAGGCCATAAAACAAACTTCAGTAAATTTAAAAGGATAGAAATAATAAAAAGTATGTTCTTTGACTACAGTGGAATGCAATTAGAAACCCGTAAGTGAAAGAAACTTGTTGTTCAGTCACTAAGTCATGTCCAAAAAACCAGTAGAAAAAAATTCACGAATCCAAAAGCTAGTTCTTTGAAAAAATAAACACAACTGACAAACCTTTTGACAGACAAGCCAAGAAAAGAGAAGGAAAGACAAATTAATAAGATCAGAAAAGAAACAGTAGATATTACTATCGACACTACTAAAATAAAAAGAATTATAAAGAAATAATACAATTGCATGCCAATAAGTTAGATAACAGATGAAACAAACAGGTTCCTAGAAAGACACAAACTACTGAAACTAACTCAAAAGAAACAGACAAACTGAATATACTTATAAGAAAAGAGATTGAATCAGTCATCAAAATACTGCCCAGAAAGAAAAACTCAGGCCCAGAAGACAAGTGAATTCTATCAGATATCTAAAGAATGAACACCAATTCTTCACAGATTTTTCTAAAAGAACAAAAGGCAAAACTTCCCAATTCATTCTATGAAGCCAGTGCTACCCGGATACCAAAACCAAAGACATCACAAAGGAAAAGCTGGTCAATATTTTTTATGAATGTGGATGAAAAAAAGCTCAACTTCCAGCAAACTCAAATTGGGGCTGGTGCTTGGGGATAATCCAGAGAGACGTTGTGGGGTAGGAGGTGGGAGGGGGATTCAGGATTGGGAGCTCGTGTACACCTGTGGTGGATTCATGTCGATGTATGGCAAAGCCAATAGAGTATTGTAAAGTAAAATAAAGTAAAAAAAAAAAAAATAAAAAATTAAAAAAAAATAAAAAATAAAAGAATCATGCACCTGACAGAGTGGGTGTTCCAGGAATACAAGATTGATTTAACATCCAACAACCAGCCAATGTCATTAATATACAATATCAATGGAATAAGAAACAAAAATCTCATGATCCTTTCATTAGGAACAGAAAAAGCATTTGACAAAATCCAAACCCTTGTGGAAGACAGTATGGAGATTCCTTAAAAAACTAGGAATAAAACCACCATATGACCCAGCAATCCCACTCCTAGGTATATACCCTGAGGAAACCAAAATTGAAAAAGACACATGTACCTCAATGTTCACTGCAGCACTATTTACAATATCTAGAACATGGAAGCAACCTAGATGTCCACTGATAGATGAATGGATAAAGAAATTGTGGTACATATATACAATGGACTATTACTCAGCCATAAAAGGGAACACATTTGAGTCAGTTCTAAAGAGATGGATGAACCTAGAGCCTATTATACAGAGTGAAGTAAGTCAAAAAGAGAAAGATAAATATCGTATACTAACGCATATATATATGGAATCTAGAAAGAGAGTGCCAAAGAATTTATTTGCAGGGCAGCAATGGAGAAACAGACATATAGAACAGACTTATGGACATGGGGAGAGGGGAGGAGAGGGTGAGATGTATGGAGAGCGTAACATGGAAGCTTACATTACCATATGTAAAACAGACAGCCAATGGGAATTTGCTGTATGTCTCAGGGAACTCAAACAGGGTCTTTGTACCAACCTAGAGGGGTGGGATGGGGAGGGAGATGGGAGGGAGGTTCAAGAGGGAGAGGACATATGTATACCTATGGCTGATTCATGTTGAAGTTTGACAGAAAAAAAAATTCTGTAAAGCAATTATCTTTTAATTAAAAAATAAATTTAAAAAATCCAAACCCCTTTCACAACAAAACACACACACACTCAAAAAATTAGGAATAGAAGGGCATTTCTTCAATCTGATATACAAAAAAAGCTTAACAGCTAACAACACTCTTAATAGTAAAATACTGGATGCTTTCCCCCTAAGATTAGGAACAAGACAAGGCTGTCCACTCTTACCACTTCTGTTCAGCACTGTACTAGGGCTTCAATGGTTATTATGAATAATGCTACAATAAACATTCCAGCTAGAGCAATTTGGCAAGAAAAAGAAATAAAAGGCATCCAGATTTGAAAGGAAGAAATTTTCTGTTTTCAAATGACATGATCTTGTATATGGAAAATCCTAAGGAGTCCACTAAAAAAAAACTATTAATTGAAACTAGTAAATGAGTTCAGCAAGATTTCAGGATTCAAGATCAATATGCAGAAGTATTATAACTTCTATGTACTTTCAATGAACAATCTGAAAATGAAATTTAAAAGTTTTATTTATAACAGCATCAAAACAGAATAAAACAGTCAGGAATATATTTAACAAAAGAAGTGTGAAGCTTATATTTTGCAAGCCACAAAAACACTGTGGAAAGAAATGAAGTAAATAAATGGAAATACCACCTATGTTCATGAATTGGCAGACTTAATATTGTTAAGATGGCAGTCCTCCTCAAATTGATCTATGGATTCATTGCAATCCCTATCAGAATGCTGGATGAGTTCTTAGTAGAAACTGACAGGCTGATGCTAAAATTTACAATTGAAAGGGACCCAGAAGAGCCAAACCAACCTTGAGAAAGAACAAAGTCGGAGGACTCATACTTTTCAATTTCAAAAGTTACTACTAAAACTGTAAACAGCCATGATTAAGTCAGCGTGGCACTGGCATAAGGACAGACAAACAGATCAGTGAAGTAGAACTAGGAGTTCATAGATAAGCCCTTGAGTCCACGGTCTGTTGCTTCTCAACCAGGCTGCCAAGACCATTCAATGGGGAAAGACCAGTCTTTTCAACAAATGATGCTGGAGCAGCTCTACACACAAAAGAATAGAGGACCTTTACATCAAACCATTCGTAAATATGAACTCAAAATGCATCAAAGGCCTAAATTTAAGAGCTAAAACTATACAACTTTTAGAAGAAACCATAGAGGTAAATCTGCATGATCTCAGATTTGACATTGGATTCTTATACATGGTATCAGCAACAAAAGAAAAAAAAGTAGATCAATTGGACTTCCTCAAAAGTTAAAACTTTTGTGCGTAAAAGAATACTATCAAGCAAGTGAAAAAAGAATGCACAGAATGAGAGAAAATAGTTGCAAAGTATTTATTTCTGATAAAGGATTTATATCTAGAATACAGAAATATTTATATATCTAGAATATATTAAGATCTAGATATACGGAAGCTGCCTGTGATGTAGGAGACAAAGGGGACTTCAGTTTGATTCCTGGGTGTGGAAGATCCCCTATGGAAGGAAATGACACCCATTCCAGTATTCTTGCCTGGAGAATCACATGGACAAAGGAGCCTGCGTGGCTATAGTCCAATGAGTAGCAAAGAGTCAGAAAGGACTAAACAATTAAGTACAGCACATCTTAACATTTATACCTCTAAATTTTACGTCTAGAACATAAAAATATTTTTAGAATACACATTTAGAATATGTAACTACATAAATATATTAATATATAATCTAATAAAAATATTGAAGAACTCTTACAACTTGGTAACAAATAATCCAATTAAAAAATGGAAAAGAGAACTGAAAAGACATTTCTTCAAAGAAGAGGTACAAATAATCAATAAGCACATGAAAAGATGCTCAGCAGCATGAGCCGTCGGAGAAATGCACACACCAAATCCAAATGAGATATTGCCTCAAATCCACTAGGACAGTGATGAAAAGACAGGGTAGTTAGTAAGGGTAGCAAGAAAGTGGAGAAACTGAAACTCTCATATGCTGCTTGTGGGAACATAGTCTGGCAGTTCTTCAAATGGTTAAACGTACGATTATGCTTACATATGACCTGGTACTCCCTTCTTGTTCCATAAAAGAACTAGCATATGACTGTTCACTGCGGCATTATTCATAACAGCCCAAAGATGGAAACAACTGCTATGTCCACCTACTGGTAAATGGATGGCTAAAATGTGGGAGACCCATACAATACAGTGGAATATTATTTGGCAATTAAAAAGAAATGAAGTGCTTATACTTAGTACAACATGAATGAACTCTGACATATTATGCTGAGTGCAAGAAGACAGCACATATGTATATATTTAACAATAAAATGCCACATATTTTATTATTCTGTTTATATGAAATACCCAGAATACGCAAATCTGCGGGAACTGAAAGTAGATTAGTGTTTGCTTAGGGCGGGGAGGTATAGAAGGGTAAAGGGTGGCAGCTAAAAGGTACAGAGATTCTTTCCGAGATAATGAAGGGTTCTGAAATTGACTGTAGTGATGGTTGCATATGTCTGTCTATGTGCTAAAGACCATTTTTGTTGTTCAGTCGCTCCATCGTGTCCGGCTGTTTGCGACCCCCATGGACTGCAGCAAGCCAGGCTTCCCTGTCCTTCATTACTTCCCAGAGTTTGCTCAAACTCATGTCCATGGAGTCAATGATGCCATGCAACCATCTCATCCTGTGTTGCCCCCTTTTCCTCCTGCTCTCGATCTTTCTCAGCATCAGCATCTTTTGCATTAAATTATACAATTTAAATGGGTGAATTATACGGTATATGAATATCTCAAAACACTTATTTTGAAAGAGAACAGAACTCTGGGGTCTATCTCAGGAATGGTGACCCCCTGTTTTCTGAGCTGGAATTGTAACTGGAGATCATTCAGTGCCGACTACTGTATCTTATAGAGTCCCTCCAACTTTTCTCTCCCACTCCTCTTTGCATTTGAGAAAGCCACTCACAAAAAATTTTCTCCCATGACAAAACCATCCTGATTGCAAATATCTAGTTTAGTTCCCACTTGGCAGTCCAGGTTTGTGGGGAACATAGTGAGACATCTCTGTATTCCTTCAGCCGGGAGGTTCCTTGACCAATGTATCTATTCAAGTCCACACAGTATTTCCTAGTGAGTCATGCTGGTTATCCAAGTGAACAAGTAAAACCTCAGCTGTAGTTTGCTACCCACCCAGATTCAGAAGTGAGATAATCTCCTCTATGGCTGACCTAGGAATATCAGTGCCAGGCTCTGCCATCTACATGAGACTGTACACAAATGTTTCTATTACTGCAAGGTAAGCAGAGAGAGGGCACCATATTTCAGACTCAAGATGCTATCCTAAAATTAAACATGAATATATTATTTGTGTGACACAAAATCAAAAAAGCTCTTTCCTGATTGCCTACCTTTCTTCAAAACAGAAGCACAGAGTTTTGCCTTATCTCATTTGGAAGTCCCATTTGTCCACTTATAACGATAAGTTGGACATTCAGTTCAGTTCAATCGCTCAGTCGTGTTCGACTCTCTGAGACCCCATTATTTAGGAGATGACAAAAGACCAAGACTCAGGAGAGAGGAGGACAGGAAGAGTGGTTCAGCCCCTCCTCTTCTTCCTGCACCTTCTATGAATTTGCTCCTCGAAATGTGCACATCTAGCAGCCAGGCATTCGGGGTAATCAATCATTCCAACCCAGTGTCCAGCAGAGGCTGGGCACACGGTGCACAGCCGACTGATGTTTATTGAGAAGATACCAGACGAAGCAAGAAACAAAGTGAAATCAGGACACGTTATGGTCCTGTGCACACAGCAACTCCATGGACTCCAGTTATAGCTGTATGGACATCACACATACCTCTCCCCCTGGCTCAGAAATCTTCCTTTTGACTAGAGGAAAAAGTAAATACTAAATTCTGCCTTGAAGGAGAATAATTTCTCTTTAATTTACAGCTAAGACCTAAGTAAGTTAGTTGACGATCTAAGTAAGAGTGGAGTGCGAGGGAAATGGTACGCCTGGCTCGACTTTTAAGTTCAGAAGGGCAGACAAGGGTGCAGTTTCTCGGGCTCTCTTGAACCTTGCTCACTGGGTGTTCACACAAGATGCTTAGTTGATTTCTATGTTCACAAAGTCAGATCTTCATGTTGATCAATTAAAACATCTCAAAAGAAAAGAAAGAAAAAGAGAAAAGCAAAGAAGCAAGGGGCGGGAGAAGGAAGGATGGACATATAGAGGGATGACATATAGATGGATGATGAAAGGAAAGATAGAAGGAAGGGAAGAAATGAAACAGGNTTGATCAATTAAAACATCTCAAAAGAAAAGAAAGAAAAAGAGAAAAGCAAAGAAGCAAGGGGCGGGAGAAGGAAGGATGGACATATAGAGGGATGACATATAGATGGATGATGAAAGGAAAGATAGAAGGAAGGGAAGAAATGAAACAGGAATAAAGGAGAAAGGGAAGAAGGAAGCAAGCAGCCTTGATGGGCAACCATTCTTTCTTCTACTGCCAAGATTTGGGGCCATGTCCCCAATCCTATTATTCCCAGCTCTGCCTCTGAATCGGAAGATTATGAAACTGTTAGGGGACTTGTGTGATACCCTAACAGCCTCTCACGTTATAGAGACAGAAGCTGAGTCCCAGAGATGAGGAAAGACCTTCCCACAGGCACAGGAATAGCACGTATGGCTGAGCCAGACCTGAATCCAGGCGTCCTGGTCCTGGACCACCCTCTCTGCATCCACCAAAGTCTAGCCTGCACTCTCAGAATGACTTAGGAGTGGCAATTACACCTCCACAGATGGGACGGAAGGAAGGAAGGGTGGAGGGAAGGAAAGACGGCCCAGGGACATGGGGTCTTCTGGCAGGAGATCAGACATATGAAAGGACAGACTGATAAGAAATCCCTCCTGTGAACATCAAGGTCATGTCACTGGGCCCCCCGCTTAGCTCTCTCTGCTATAAGGTGCTGGGGACGTTTTGGGGTCTCTGTCATTACCACCTCAGGGCCAAGAGCTGTCCAACCAGATAAAGTTCTCTCTTATGGAGCCTAGAGATGAGAGTCCTTCCAGGGGACAGTCATCCTCCAGTGCAAGGGGCATTTGGACCCTGGGACATGGGTTCTCCCTGAGGGCAGCTACCCTCTCAGGAGAATGTCCCCTCCAGGGTCTTGTTTAGGTCGGGCACAGCCACCCTGTGACTCCCTGAGGCTTAGTTCCCTCTAGAAAATATAACAGGCATTTTCCTGTCCCCAAACCTGTGATGTGCTATGCATGCATGTGAAATGTTCACGCAGGNCAGGAGAATGTCCCCTCCAGGGTCTTGTTTAGGTCGGGCACAGCCACCCTGTGACTCCCTGAGGCTTAGTTCCCTCTAGAAAATATAACAGGCATTTTCCTGTCCCCAAACCTGTGATGTGCTATGCATGCATGTGAAATGTTCACGCAGGGAGTAGCACCCTGACATCTCCCAGGGGGGCGCTGGGAGGGGAGGTGGAGGGAGCCGGATGCAAGGCCACAGGGGTGGTGGCAGCTGAGAGCATGGGGCCAGGTCTGGAGGGGGCAGCCCTTGGTCACTGCAGCTATTGTTGCCCGGTGGGAATACAGGCTAGCATAGCTAGAGTTTCGGTTTTTCAAGATAAGTAGGAAATCAGATTTTTATGTGAACTCCTCCAATTATTAAACATTGGCAGCCAAAAGCACTGTGCCTGCCAGTCAAAACGTATATCAGCAGCATTTGGCCTGAACACTTCCTGGTCTGCAAGTCTGCACTGCCCCCCTGCCCCCACCCACTCCGTTCTGTCCTGCACACAAACCTCCAAGGGGATTGAGGGGAAGCCCAGCAAGAACATACTGGCAAGAGGAGGGCCTTGAGTCTATCAGATCTGGGTCCCAAGTTTGACTTGCGACTTACATGCAGTATGTGACCCTGAACACCGTATTAAATTTCTCCCACTTTTCTGTCCAAGGAGACTGACAATGGAATTCATCCCACTGGATTTCAAGGATGAAATATGATTTATGGTAATGAACCCCAGCCAGATATCAATAAAGGATAGAGAAGCACACTCAGTCCTACTCAAGTGTCAACGGTGGGAAGACGCTGGGGTGTCCTGTCCAGTCCCACCAACTGAGCACCTGTGCTGTGTTTGAATAACCTGGACACATAGGGAACTCACCACCTCCCAAGACAGGTCATTCCACTGCCACAGAGCTTTAGATGTTGGAGAGTGTTTGCTTATATCAAGATGAAATCTGCCTGTCTTGACTTCTTTCATTCTTAAATAGTAGCTGTACCGTCAGGGGCTATAAAGATGAAGTTTGATCTCTTTGCCTCAGAGAAAAACTTTGAAGGAGATATTTTTCCACCCAGTTCTTTACTTTTCAAAATATTTCTGTTCCTTTTGTTGTTCCTTGCCAGTGAACAATAACAAAACCATCAGATTACTTAATGCTCATAAGCCGGTGGGGCAGGTACCCATTTGACAGATGAGGAAAATGAAGTATGCGGGCAGGATCATAGAATGTACTTGTAATTCCTGTTCCTCTTGAAATGGTAATTAAATGGTAACACCTGGCAAACGTTTGACAAACCTAGAGAAGGTATTAAAAATCAGAGAGATCACTTTGCCAACAAAGGGCTGTATAGTCAAAGTCATGGTTTTTCTAGTACATCCATACAGATTCTTTACCACTAGCGCCACCTTGGAAGCCCATAAAAACCTGACATTCCTTCAAATTTGAATTTTAGATAAACAACAAATAAGTATAAATTAAAAACTTAAGTATAACTATGCCCTAAATATTGCCATGGGCTTCCCTCTGGCTCAGTTAGTAAAGAATCTGCCTGCAATGCAAGAGACCCAGGTTCAATCCCTGGGTTGGGAAATACCCTGGAGAAGGAAATGGCAACCCACTCCAGTGTTCTTGCCTGGAGAATCCCATGGACAGAGGAGCCTGGCGGGCTACACAGTCCATGGGGTTTCAGGAGTCGGACACAACTCAGAGACTAAATCACCACCACCATGGTTTTTCCAATAATCNGGAAATGGCAACCCACTCCAGTGTTCTTGCCTGGAGAATCCCATGGACAGAGGAGCCTGGCGGGCTACACAGTCCATGGGGTTTCAGGAGTCGGACACAACTCAGAGACTAAATCACCACCACCATGGTTTTTCCAATAATCATGTACGGATGTGAGAGTTGGACCATAAAAAAGGCTGAGCAAACTGATGCTTGAATTGTGGTGTTGGAGAAGACTCTTGAGAGTCCCTTGGACAGCAAGGAGACCAAACCAGGGAATCCTAAAGGAAATCAGTCCTGAATACTCACTGGAAGGACTGATGGTGAAACTCCAATACTTTGGCCACCTGATGCAAAGAGCCAGAAAAGACCCTGATGCTGGAAAAGACTGAAGGCAGAAGGAGAAGGGGGCAACAGAGGATGAGACGACTGGATGGCATCACCAGCTCAACGAGCATAAGTTTGAGCAAACTCCGGAGATGGTGAAGGACAGGGGAGCCTGGCGTGCTGCAGTCCATGAGGTCGCAAAGAGTTGGACACAACTGAGTGACTGAACAACAAGACCTGGCACCACCTTCATCCCAAACCCCATCCACCTGTTAGTGGTGTTCAAGGTTGGGTTCTTGGCTAAACACAGAGGTAACTAAAAGCCTGAATTTTTCTCATATGCTGTCTCAGCTGCTTCCTTCCCCATAGTCCTAGGGCGGTCAGCTGGCTTTGCCAGCCAGATATAGTCCTTTACACTTTTTCCTGTCAGATCTCATTTGGTTAATCCCAGGTCACAGTTCTGGTCAGTTGGATATTTTTGGGATGGTGATTCTGTCACGTGACGTGTGTGTTTTTGCCCTCAATGTGGCTCTTTTGTTCTGTATGCCCTGCATTTCCTCATCAACGCCCAGGAGGACCAGTGAGACCCATATAAATTTTAAAACTCCATGTTTCTTTCATTTAGCAAACATCTCTGAGCACCTCCTCCCTGGCACACCCAGGCTGGAGCCATCAAAGTGAGCAAGACAGTCACTTCTGGTCCTCACAGAGCTGGTGACTAGTTTGGGGGAGCCTGGGGAGCTTCCCAGGATGGGTGATGTTTAACTGGAGACCTAAAAAATGAGTACAAGAAGACTGGTGCTGTCCCTGGTGGAGCATCGTTCCTCCACGCCCCTCTTACTGCTCTCTTCCCATAGGGCTTTGCAATAGGGTTGGTTGTAACCTGTTTTATTTGCATCACTAATTGTTGCCCTTGAAAACTGAGGGGATTATCTTTGTAGTTTCTATTCTGCCCAGCTTGCCGCCTTTCACCACAGCAATTACGACTGATTATGGCTCAGATGGTAAAGAATCCACTGGCAATGTGGGATACCTGGGTTCAATCCCTGGGTTGGGAAGATCCCCTGGAGCAGGGCATGGCAACCCATTCCAGTATTCTTGCCTGGAGAATTCCCATGGACAGAGCCCTGGCGGGCTGTAGTATGGGGTCGCAAAGAGTCAGACCAACACCTGGCCAACTCAGCCCAGCACAGTCCTCCTAAGTGTAGGCACAGGGTTTGTGTACAGCCTCCCACTGAATCTCCCAACAGCCACACAAAGTGCTAACTCTTCCCATTTTACAGAAAAAGAAACCAAGGCTGGGAAGGCGGTAACAGTAGCAGCAGTTAACAGCAAACACGTGAGCAGTGTGTACTATACACCAGATGCAAAAACTAAGCATTTTATGTGTGTGAACTCCTGATGCGAGAGGGGACTAAGGACAAGAACCGTGCTGCCTTCTCCACTGCAGACTAGTTATATGGGCAGTTACTTAACCTTCCCATGAAAAGAAGGTGAAAACGATAGCGCTGCTTCCTAGGATTAGGAAGCTATGAGAATGAAATCCTTAACCAACACAGGTGCCTAGAGTGGCATCCAAAACACGGTGAGACCTAAGTCTGAACCGCTATTCTTATTAAGGAATCTGCACAAAGACTTTGCACATATCAGAGTGGGGACTGGATCCAGTTTGAATCCTGGATCATGTTGTTTCAAATATAATTTAGATATATACTATTCCAGGGGATCTTCCCTACCCAGGGACGGAACCTGGGTCTCTTGCATCTCCTGCTCTGGCAGGGGGGTTCTTTACCTGGTGGCTCAGGTGGTAAGAAACTTTCTGCAATGCAGGAGATTCAGGTTCAATCCCCGGGTCAGGAAGATCCCTTGGAGGCGGGCATGGCAACCCACTCCAGTATTCTTGCCTGGAGAATCCCCATGGACAGGGGAGCATGGTGGGCTACAGTTCATGGGGTTGCAGAATCGGACACGACTGAGTGGCTAACGCTTTCACTTTCTTTACCTCTAAGAAGTAAGCTTCATATATATACAATACTCTATATAACGGCTTCCCTGATAGCTCAGTTGGTAAAGAATCCGCCTGCAATGCAGGAGACCTGGGTTTGATCCCTGGGTTGGGAAGATCCCCTGGAGAAGGGAACAGCTATCCACTCCAGTATTCTGACCTGGAGAATTCCATGGACTGTATAGTCCATGGGGTTGCAAAGAGTCAGACATGACTGAGCAACTTTCACTTTCACTCTATATAAAATAGATAATCAACAAGAATCAACTGTATACCACAAGGAACTCTATTACATATTCTGTAATAATCTAAAATGGGGAAAGAATTTAGAAAAAAAAAAGTTCCTCAGATAACTAAAAATAGAATTACCAAGTGATACAGCAATCCTTGGGGTCACAAAGAGCCGGACACACCCAGGTGGCTGAGCCCACATACACCTCCATCCTCCTCCTAGGCATATACCCATACAAAACTCCAACTCAAAAAGATACATGCACCCCCACATTCATCTCAGCACTATTCACAATAGCCAAGACATGGAAGCAACCTAAACATCCATCCACAGATGAATGGATAAAGATGACGTGGTACCTACATACAATGGACTTACTGCTCATCCATAAAAAAGAATAAGGTAAAATTTGCAGCAACATAGATGCAACTAGAGGTTATTATAAGTGAAGTCAGTCAGAAAGAGAAAGACAAATACTGGTATTTGTGCTATGCAAGTGATAGCACTTATATGCAAAATGTAATACATGACACAAATGAAGCGGTCTATAAAACAGAAAGAGACTACAGACAGAGAGAACTGACTGGTGGTTGCCAAGGGTGAGAGGGGAAGGGAGAGGGACGCACTGGAAGTCTGGGGTTGGTAGATGCGAACTATTACATTTAGAATGGATGAACAACAAAGTCCTCCTGCAGAGCACAGGAACTATATCCAGTCTCCTGGATAAACCATAATAAAAAAGGATATTTTTAAAAATATATAAGTATGTGTATAACTGAGTCATCTGCTGTACAGGAGAGATGGGCCCAACATTGTAAATCAACTGTACATCAATAAAAAAATTTTTAAGAAAAGATATATGAATATGTATAAATGAATCACTTGTCTGTACACCTGAAATGAACAATATTGTAAATCAATGATGCTCCAATATCAAATAAGATAAAAAATGAATATAGTATGTTAATTGGTATTTAATGAAGGAAGGAAGGGCGGTGCGTTGATTGCATTACTAATAGCGCAGTCAGCCACGACGACTGCCAACGCAACCCGGCAAAAATGCCTCAGATGACAAAACAATGGCTATTTCAAACAGTAAAGGAAAACTGAAGAGTGTCTGAACTGCAAGGACCACCAAGATCATAACAGGGTACCTCCTTGTCTCCAGGCGGGGTGGCATTTCATTGCCATTGTTAAAAAAAGTTATGAAATCTCAGAAACTTAAAGCCTTTTCAGCTTGAGGGGATTTCTCTTGGAAAAAGTCCCTTGCTCACTTTTCTTAAAGAAATTACATGAAGGACATTTTTCAAATACTTAAAAACCATAAAGTTTTGATGGACTGTTTTCCACCCTTCTTGTTTGTAGGGGAAACATGAGAGGATATGGTTAATTTTACGGGATTTTTATTTAGACTTCACTGCCATCTTGAGATTTCATAATCCCACCTCAATCACTAATTTTTCCAAGTCTTGTCCAAGTGGCTCAGTCAAGAGAATGCTCATTCTGATTACTTTTCAGCATTTATATAGTTGTACTCAACGCCTAGTGACACGCAACGCTGTTACTATGAGCAAAGCTTAGCTATGTGCTTCCTAAGACCTGGCCTGCCCCATTTTTCTCGTATGGAGCTTAGTGTCAGGAAATGCTCTTTCTCTGAAGGAAGGACCCGAACTTTTAATTGACAGGTACCACCAAGAGCTAGGCCTTCTCTGGTGGCTCAGCAGTAAAGGGTCTGCCTGTCAATGCCGGTGATCCAGGTAGGGAAGATTCCCTGGAGTAGGGAATGGCCACCCACTCCAGTATTCCTGCCTGGAGAATTCCATGGACATGTTCAAAGGGCTGCAAAAAGTCAGACATGACTGAGTGACCCCGTACACACGCGCCAAGAGCTAAAAATGAAATTCCCAGGAACATGCTGGGTGAACACAGGGCTCACGGCAAGGGCTCTGGAAAGATGATGCGACACCCCCGACTTCCAACAAGCCTGCAAGCAGCTTCTGTCCCAGCCATTTGTCAGTGTTTCCCCAAGTTAAAGCCCCTTGGCATCTAATAACAAAAGTGTCTCTAGAAAGGAAATGTGAAATGGCAGGGCTTAATGAGATCAAGAATGTCTTCCATCAACTTTTCACGTAGCTGGAAGGAGAGTGGATAAGAGTTAAGTTACTCTAAACTCTCGCAATGTGGTCCTAATCAGCTGTCCCCTGTGATGGATCGAACAGATAATCTCCTTCAAGCCTCAGCCTTACAGGGAGCACAGCGCCAGGCTGTAGAGAGGGGTCTGGTCCACCAGGGAAAACTCCAACCAGCAATGTCATCAGAGTCTATTAAAAATCCTAGCCCGGTCTGTTTCTTCTTTTTCACCACTTCATCAAAAGGAGAGGGGAAAAAAAAATCCAGGAAAACCTGACCTTGTTCTAGATTTTTGGTGAAGCTATATGCAAAGGCAAGCCAGGAAATACCTAGGATTTTTTTTTTTAAGTTTTTTTTTTTTTTTTGATGTGGACTTTTTATTGAATTTGTTACAGTATTGCTTCTGTTTTTTATGTTTTGGTTTTTTTTAGCTGTGAGGCATATGGGATCTTAGCTCCCCAGCCAGGGATCGAACCTGCATCCCCTGCATTGGAAGGAGAAGTCCTAACCCCTGGCCTGCCAGGGAAGTTCCCTCTAGGAATTCTTTACAGAGGATGGTTTGGAGTAGAATTCTGCTAACGCAGGTCAGCCTCAGGCTGCTGCCGTTTTAAGAAACCCACCAGGGGTTTCCAAACAAGTAATCCAGAGGCTGAGTCCAAACTCTGTTCACCCCAACATATTCCTCCATCTCCTGGGCAAATACACCAGGAAATGATGTGAGAAGGATGGCAGACATGAGCCATCACCTGACCTGTCTGCAATGGCTGCTTCCTGGGGCACAAGGTGTCTGGCACACTTTCTTCTCAATATCTGTGGGCTCAAGCACCATCAATCTTAGACCCCGAGACGGAAGCTTTGGGAACCCCTTCTTACGGGAGCATTCATGCTAGAATAGACAGAGGTTTCGGAAAGTAAGTGGAAGAAGGCATTCACTGAATGAAGATAGGCATGGAGTGAGTAAGGGGGGCGAGGCAAGCAGCTCTTTGGGTAGGCAGCGGGAGGGGTGATGTGTACCTGCTGAAAACTGACTGTGAAAACCAGACAAGACCCTGGACAGGAACCAAACGATAACAGATAATGTCATAAATTTGGTAAAGCAATCCAGACCTAAAGAACTCAGCCGACCTGTAGTGAAGCGGTTGTTTGTTTTGGTTTTTGTAAGTTGATTTCTTAAATTTTTTTTTCTTGCTACAAAATGTCAACTATTTTAAGCACTGAGAGGGACCTTTCGGTGTGGGTTGGGGGGCTGACACCCTTGGTGCATCCCCAGTTTAGAAATGTCATCACCAGTCAGGAGAAAGGGGAAGTGGAGTAAATCTGGAGAAAAGTGGAAGTGGACTCTGAGTAAATCTGGAAGAGAAAGTGGAAGCAGACTCTGAGTAAGTCTGCAGCCTGCTGCTCTTTCACTCAACATCCCTGCTTGGCTTTTCCCCGCTTGTTTCACGGTCATGCTGACCGGAATTGCCACGCACTATGGCCAGCTGGGGAACAAACTCCACTGCTCAGCCGTCGTCCGGCTGCGCAGTATCACCCCAGCACCCTGTGCATGCTTCGAGGTGCACCGGACCAGGCAGGAGACCAGGGGAGATGGTGTCAGGGCAGAACGATCCACAGAACCTCAGTCAGTCCTACTGGGGGTGGGGGTGGGAGGCTCAGTCAGGACTCTTGGAAGCATCCTCTTCACTCCCTGGAAAGCCTCGTTTTTGGACAACAGCTATTATCTCACACAGTTAAACCTGTGCATTTTAAGAGCCTCACTAATCTATAGAAGTCGTAGTCCTGGAGAGGGACCAGGGACCTCCAAAACCCTAAGATGCCAGAACTTTGCTCGTGCCTCCCCCAGAAAGAACAGGGTCTTGCAGGCAGCAGGTGTGTGATCCACGTCCACAGACGAACGCCGCCTGCTGCCCGCACCTCCTGGGTCACACCCGCTTTGTCTCAGGAACGTGATGAGTGTGTGTTGCACACAGGCACCCATCAGGGTGGGAGCCATGTTAGTCAGAGAAGAGGGGTTATTTTCATCATCACGTTCTCTGGCTCAGGAGTGATGAGCTAAAACCACCACGGTGCTCAAAGTGGGAGTTGTTTTCTCAAATATAAAGCACAGAGAGGACCCCTCCACACCTGTTAAAATTTTAATTTCTACCTCAATCAGAGTGAAACTTTTAAACTTATTGTGCTGAGTTCCACAATAAAGCACTTTCCACATTAGACCCCAAACCACACACACACTCACATGTATTTTACATTTATGTGGTTATCATGTATATATGTACATGTGTTTGGGAAACAAGTTCTATTTTTTTAAAAGTTTCACTACATCATACCTACCCTTACCTAAATCATACTACCGACCCCCACCCCCGGTAGGACTTACTGAGGTTCTGTGGATCGTTCTGCCCCGACACCGTCTCCCCTGGCCTCCTGCCTGGTCCAGTGCACCTCAAAGCACGCACAGGGTGCTGGGGTGACACTGTGTAGCCAGATGACGGCTGAGCAGTGAGAGTTTGTTGCCCAGCTGGCCATAGTGCTCGGCAATTCCAGTCAGCATGACCATGAAACAAGCGGGAACAAAGTTTTGCAATAAACTTAGATAATTTCCATTTACTCTGCTTTATTTTTTTAAATGCTAATACAACTCACTTTTTTTTTTCCCATGCTGCATAGCATGCAGGATCTTAGTCCCTGACCAGGGAGTGAACCCCTGCTCCCTGCAGTGGAAGTGTGGAGGCTTAACCACTGGACTGCCAGGGGAGTCCCACAACCCACTAATTTGATTCCACAGCCCATTAACAGTTGGGGTTTTGAAGAGTCCTGCGCATCTTAGTAAATAGAAATGTCTCTTCACCTTGTGGTGTGAGCTGGAATGCAGCAGTGATAGACTGTGCGTGTGGACAGTGACAACAGGTTCTGACTCCATCAGGTGACAACCCAAAGCTCTCCGGGACTGGGGTCTGGTTCTCTAAGGCCGATCACTCAGAAAAATAGAGTATTGTAAAGTTAAATTTAAAAATAAATAAATTAAAAAAAAAAAAAAAGAAAAGAAAAATAGCCTGAAACCAGTGCAGCCTATCATTCCTCAAGAGAAAAACACTGAGTTTGAAATTTAATAGAATGTAGTAACTGCATAATCTCTATTCCCAAAGACAAAAACAACCTCTGGTCTACAGTTTGAAGTCAGTAACTGAACCTCCCAGTGTAATGGAAACAGCCTTAACCTTGGGGTCTGACCTAGATCCTCTTCCTAGCTAGTCATTTCATTCCCTCTGTCTTGAGCGGATCACAGCAGCTGTTTTCTCATACATAAAATGGAAGAATAACACCAATGCGACTTATCTCAGAGTTATGCAAAAGCTCTTGAGGGAACCTGGAAGTGCTGTATAAGTGATTATGTTGAATCTGTCCTAGAGTGTCTGTACCTTTAGTGTTGAATATTCGTAGATGTTTGACGGTCCGTAGCCATGCAGAGCTTTTTCCCGCTAAATACATTTATGTGAAGGTACAGTGATCATTCTCCCCCAGGATACTTGGGATATGAGTGTTTCACCACTTCATGGCAAATAGATGGGGAAACAGTAGAAACAGTGGCTGACTTTCTTTTTCTGGGCTCCAAAATTACTGCAGATAGTGATTGTAGCCATGAAATTAAAAGACACTTACTCCTTGGAAGGAAAGTTATGACCAACCTAGACAGCATATTAAAAAGCAGAGATATGACTTTGTCAACAAAGGTCCATCCAGTCAAGGCAATGGTTTTTCCAGTAGTCATGTATGGATGTGAGAGCTGGACTATAAAAAAAGCTGAGCACCCAAGAATTGATGCTTTTGAACTGTGGTGCTGGAGAAGACTCTTGAGAGTCCCTTGGACTGCAAGGAGATCCCACCAGTCCATCTTAAAGCATATCAGTTCTGGGTGTTCACTGGAAGGACTGATGTTGAAGCTGAAACTCCTAATACTTTGGTCACCTGATAAGAAGAGCTGACTCATCTGAAAAGACCCTGATGCTGGGAAAGATTGACGGCAGGAGGAGAAGGGGACAACAGATCACCGATTCAATGGACATGGGTTTGGGTGGACTCTGGGAGTTGGTGATGGACAGGGAGGCCTGGAGTGCTGTGGTTCATGGGGTCGCAAAGAGTTGGACACGACTGAGCGACTGAACTAACCACTTTTCAGTTATATACCCAGTGCATCTGATCATTTTTCCACCTGAAATGAAGCTGCTAGGTAAATCTCATTCATTTGATACATAAAGAAGAAACAAAGACTGGAAAATCTGTTGTGAAAATGCTCCAAACCATTTGCTTTAATAGACACAGAGAGAAAAACAATCAAGTAGAGAGAAGCAGAAGAGGTGAGTTTCTTTTACAGGGAAGAAAGAGAAGATATCCACTCAACCACAGGACATGGGTCCCTGTTCCTTTTTGCCTTTTCAACTATAATTCTTTGAGATGATATACTTCAGGAGCCCTGAAAATCTTGGGCCTGGAGAGGGGAGGGGTTCGGGCTGATTTCAAAGCGTGGGGAATTCAATATGCTAAGTTCAAGGTCTTCTAACCAAACTGGAGACACTGACCAAGTATTAAATACTTCGGAGATGCCATTAAAATCTCTTCTGGTCAGTCTCCTTATTTTACAGTCACAAGTCATATATTACAATACTAAATGCAATGAAATCCTCGGACTTAGAAAAGGCTGATCTGGAGCCAATTTCTTGTATGTACCAGAGTTATAAAAGAAATGTAAATATGTTCATTTTTATCTGCCAGGGGATGACCACCAACCACCTAAGTAGCCCTGGTGTGTGTGTGTGCATGTGCATGCATATGCAAGTAGTTCTAGCATATGTGTGTGTGTGTGCGTAGACATGTGTGCATGCTCAGTCATGTCCAACTCTTTGTGACCCCATGGACTGTAGCCCACCAGGCTCCTCTGTCCATGGAATTCTCCAGGCAAGAATGCTTGAGTGGGTTGCCATTTCCTTCTCCAGGGGATCTTCCCAACCCAGGGATCGAACCTGGGTCTCCTGCATTGGCAGACAGATTTTTTTTTTTTTAAACCACTGAGCCACTTAGGAAGCCCAATCCTGGCATAACCATTCAGCTAACATCTTTTTTTTAAATTAGCAAAACAATGAGGAGTACTTTAGAATTTTCTTTATGACCCAAATTTTTGTAGCTATGATTGCTGGGTGGTGGTGGGGGGGTTCCATTCATTTTCTCAAAAGCAATTCTTTGAAAACACAAATATAGCATTTTTCAGCTACTCTCATTCAACAGTCATCTGTTAGGATCAAGCCAAGGGTGTAATGGGAGAGGATGTCAATTAGCACCAGTGTAAGGTAGTGAGAAAAAGCTCTCCTTGGCTGTGGGACCAGGGCCACTTGCCCCAGTGGCTCTACAGATTCCAAGGGTCACCATCTCTCCTCCCTTCCACCACAAACCACCAGCTCACCAAGGTGGACTGACTCTCCCCAGTCCATCACCTTCTCTCCTTTCCCACAGTATGATGACAGTGACCTTGGCCCCAGCCCCTGCCTGCTGTTCATGTCTCATGTTGCCCTCTCTGATCTCCTCCGACCACTGAGAATCTGACCACCTTACTCTGTTGCTAACACTTTTCCATCTCTCCCCATGTAGCCTCATGTGAAGTGGATTTTAGGCCCTTTGCTTGTATAATAAAATGATGAGAAGAAAACCTCATAGGATTATTGTAAGAATTAGACAGTATAATGGAAATAAAACCATTTGTTTAAATAAAGTGAGACCACAAATGTAAGAAGATGTATTAAGGGGAATTTAAATTTATCAGTAATTAAGTAAATTAGCTAACTAAAATTACTCAAGTAATTAAATTGATTTTAATGCATTATGTCAAGAGGTATGATAGATTTATACAAGCTGTAATGTTAAGGTGGTGATAATGATTTTCCTCACATTACACATACAATATCAGATGTTAAGGGCAAATCAGTGCTCAAGTGGGAAGCGTCTAAATAATAGTTTTGCTTATAATCCATATATGGCACTTGACAGTATGCAGACAAAGCTATGCAGTCCTGATTTTTCCTCTCAGAACTCTATTAGACCACAGATCTTTACCTTTTCAAAAGATGTGTCTAATAGTGTTTCTCATCGTTACAGAAATCCAAAAGAAAATGCCAACACATCTGCAAATGCTTACCAGGGGCAGAAATTGTCCAATCACATGTTCTAGAATAAATATTCAACAACAAATAAGTTATAACCAGTTGATATCTAGTAAGTGATCACAGTTGTGTGTTAGGAACCAATTGGAGTTACTAGTCCCAGGGACAATCCTGAATCTCCAGAGACAAGGTTTGTGCCCCTGAACAAAATTAAACCTATAATGTAAATATCAATAAAAATTGAAGCCTAAGGCCAAATTTTCTCAGAAATAAAATTAGTAAGAGAATGCAAGTAGGAAATGCATAAAATGTTAGGCTACTTGGAAAAGTTACAACTGCTTAAATGAATTACATCACAGCTAACTTGGGTTTGTGCTTGCCTAATAGCTCAGTTGATAAAGAATCCGCCTGCAGTGAGGGAGACCCCAGTTTGATCCCTGGGTTGGGAAGATCCACTGGAGAAGGGATAGGCTACCCACTCCAGTATTCAGGCCTGGAGAATTTCATGGAATGTATAGTCCATGGGATCACAATGAGTTGGATACAACTGAGTGATTTTCACTCACTTCACTAACTCGGATTTTAGTAAAGTGTGATCCTGAGACCAAAACTGTTCTACCAGGAAACAGACAACAAAATCCATGTTACTATTCAGAGTGGTATAGTTACAGACACCCATCAAATGTTTCCTAAATAACTGTTCATCAAACTGATTAATAAAGATTCAGAGGCTCTCCTATGGTTACTACTATTGACTCAAATATAATTTTTCTTACTAGTGCTATTTAAAAATAACGACTCCAAGATTTTCCCAATGAACACACAAAGTACTCGTGATACTCCAGAGTAATGTCCTGTGAAACACAAACAGTACATTTTGCAGCCCTTCCCTCTCCAAGAATATGGTCTTTGGGATAGAGAATTTCCTTCTGTCCAACCAAACCGTGTGGGAGCTCTGAGATCCTGGGACTTGTACTTTATGCTAATATTTGTGGACTTCTACCAGAAAGCAGACATAATACACACATGATACCACAACCCGTATTCACACCCCCAGCCTCACCAGACAGCAACAGTCAGTGATGATGCTCTTTCCTACTTGGCCTAGAATTCATCTTCAATGTCAATCTCAACAGATACTCCACACAGCCCTGTTAATTGCTGTGTGTATTCATTTGACAAATATTACTGAGCTCTTGCTATGAGCCAGGCACTGTACCCAGGAGGCAGTTTGCAGATAAAAGTAATTAAGGCGGACATGGACTTTGCCCTCGCAGGGCTCAGACTGACAACTGATTTGACACTCAGAGTGATGGTTATTTGCCAGATCTGCTCTGTTGTCCAGTGGAAGTGGAGATTCTAGTTTTAAACAGCTAAGTGTGTCTTCTATTTTCAAAGGGGATGGAAGCTGCCAGTGTCTGCATCCCTATCTACTGGCTCCATAAATCATGAGATCTACTAAGTAATTAGCAGCTGAGTAATAAGTGAGTGTTACTTCTTAGGGGGAAAAAAAAGAGATGGTCTTCTTTCATTCATTTTAAGTATTTGATTTACAAGTCATGTCTTAAGAGGAAGTACAAAGTGACAAGTCATCTTCCTTATTCCTTCCAGGGATCCATTTCTCCTGTGGATCCAATAAAGCCACAGGAGAAAGTTTCATGAGAATTTTAGAATGAATGAATTTTGCCTCCACTTCCACTAGAGAGACAGGAAGAGAAGTGTTTTCTTTCCTCTGCAAGGGGCAGAAAGAACATGACCTACTATGTGGAGCTAGGAAAAGCGATCAGATGGCTGAGCGCGTGACACGACCCACTGCCGCTGGCACACTTCTCGGGTCTTCTCCTAATCCTGCCCTCCTGTCCCGCCCACCATCCTCTCCTCCATCTTGGGGAAGGTGGTTCTGCCTTCCCCAAGCAGAGCTCCCTGGCCTCCTTCCTCCTCTTATTTTAAAGTGGGCTGGTTGCATTCCTAGGAAGCTGGTGTCTCCTCCAGTTCGCTACCCACCCAGAAAAGTGCAAAGTGTACAGACAGGAGTTTGGCAGAGCAGAAGAGTGGCCCAGTCAAAGGGGGATATATGTATACACAAAGCTGATTCACTTCTGTTGTACAGCAGAAACTAACGCAACACTGTAAAGCAATTAACCTTCAAAAAAAAAATCAGGCTGATAAGAGCTAAGATACTACTGCTAATATCATACTACTTACTGTTCTACTGTCTGTAAGACTAACCCTGCATCTGGAAAATGACATACTAGGCTCCGGGAAAACACTGTCTAGTTGACTTATTAAAAAAAAAGATTCCCACCAGAGCCTAAGTCTATGTAGGTGCTGCCTTCAATGCAAAGATGCAGTTTTTTAACTGACTGGGGGTAAGATCCACGATGCTATTGACCCTGACAGTTGGTTGTTTCCTTTTTTAACCCGAGTTTCTGTCTTGAAGTGCCTACTAATTTTGATTTACGCATTCTTAGAGCTCTCGCTCGAAGGCTAGAGTCTTGTGCAAGATTTGGAAACTGGCTGGAATGAAACAAGGAAGAACAAAGGGACAAGTCATCTTCCTGATTCTTTCCAGGGATCCATTTCTCCCGTCACTTTATATTTCCTTGAGGATTTTACATTTCTTCCCTCTGAATATTATTTCATTTCTTCATTCGCCAAGGAGGGAAAAGCTTAAAAAAATCATAACCAGAAAATGATTCAGTTTTGTCTTTTGCCATTTGCAGTGACACGTGCCAGCTCTTATATCATTACAATACTCGTTTGTGAACGTGAAATAATACTGTAACATGAATGGAATTAATTTTGTAAACTTCCAGCAACATTAGCAACACTACACTTAGAAATTTAATAAAGAACAATGTTTTACAAGTTTAGCATATCAGAGAATGCAGTTGTGTGAAAGGACAAAAAAATCTTGTATTCTACTTTGGGCTTCTCAAGAAATAGAACTAAAATCTTGCCATTTATTTATTCATACCGTGATATGCCAGACAGTATTCTAGGAGACACAGATACAGTGGTGAACAAAACAGACAAAAGTCACTCCCATCAGGGAGCGTGCAGTTGACCAACTGGTCCTTGAAAATCCTGGTTGAAACTGACACTCAAGAAACATATTAAAATGCACTCCACAAGTTTTGACAGCTAGGTAGAATCTTCTTTCTGGCCCATTTCATTCATACTCATGAGAAAAGCGCCCTTTCCATGGACCAGGTGGATTGATGACCCGCTGCACAGCTACAGAAAATGTGGAAAATGAAGCTCTTACCACTAATAAATATGTAGATGGTAGATTCTGTTTTGTTCTTGGAAGCAGGTGTAGAGAGATATCTGCAGCTGTAGAAGCCCGTGTGGTCGGCCTGAGCCCCGCTCAAGGTCAAAGTGCTGCAGAACTTCTTGAGGTTCTTTCCACAGGCAGACTTAGTGATGTTAAGCTTCCCGCTTTGCTTTTCCCTGTTCACAGCTGTAGGCAGAGACCAGGCATGGGCTGCTCCTCCTCTGCAATCACAGAAGAGAAAACAAAATACCGTCAGGGTTAGGGCCAAGGCCAAAGCATTCATTGCATTACAAAGCACTATCCTGAGGTCTTGGGCTTCCCTAGCGGCTCAAACGGTAAAAGAATCTGCCGGCAATGCAAGAGACCTGGGTTCAATTCCTGGGTCGGGAAGATCCTGGAGAAGGAAAACCCACTCCAGTATTCATGCCTGGAGAATCCCATGGACAGAGGAGCCTGGTGGGAGTTCATGGGATCACAAAGAGTCGGAGACAACTGATTTTTATATAAATACTCTGTGTATATATATATGTATATATATATATATATATGTATATGTATATATATATATATATAGAGAGAGAGAGAGAGGTCTAAGTCCAGTCATCTGCGTTATAGAAGAGTAACACATTTAGAAAAACTTTTAAACAACTCAAAATGTTCAGGGCATCCCTTCCTCTGATTCCCTGTGAGTGAGTAATTCATCTCCCCGTAGACGAATGAATCACCCTCCATGGGAGGCTGGATGCATGAGGTTTGCACTTGGCAGATGGCGAGAGACCATGGCTGTCTACCTGTCTGCTCTGGGAGGCCACCCTTCTACTCTCCTGGGGAAGGGTTTTGCCTTAGGATGAGCAGATGGTCCCCAAACCAATACAGTCACTCACCTGCATTTGAGATTCAGCGTCTGGCCAGCTTGCATCACGTACTGGGTGCCTTTTAAACTCAGTTCAGGCTCTTTTAATACTGAACCTGAACTAGATCCTGGAAAATAAAAGTTGAAGTGTATTATTTATTTTTCAAAAAATCATTTGACTGTTCCAGGTCTTAGTTGTGAACTCTCGAGTTTCAACTTGTGGGATCTAGTTCCCTAACAAGGGACTGAACCCAGGTCTCCTAAATTTACAGCATGAAGTCTTAGCCACTGGCCCACCAGGGAAGTCCCTAGAAATGTGTTTTTTGAAAATTGCCCTCTCATCTTTTTCTTTTTTCTCTTTTAAGTTAAATCCTTTAAGTTCCTTTTATGGAAAGCTATAAATTGCATATGCAAAAAAGTACATCTAATACAAATATATTTTATTTCATAAATTTTTGTAATCTAAGACTTGCTTACAAGTATTATATATCCTACTATGCCAAATGACCTAAAAATATTCAAAAGCCCATTGATTTAGAACATTAATAAGTTCAATTTATGGTTCAAAAAACAACCATATTAAGAATATACCGTAACTTATTAAAATATTCAGTATTAAATAGCAATGTCATCCAAAGTATATTTCTCATATTGAACCAACATGAGTCATTTGGTTATACAGGCCTGTCTGATCTTTTTTCTGAATACTTTTCCTGGATTCTAGACATAGTTCACTCATTAACTGAGTCATGATATTTTGGGCAAGTCATTTCTCTTTCTAAACCAGTTTCCTCATGTGGAAAACTAATTATAGAATCAAAATCAGTTTTAGAAGCCGCTTTGCTTATCTTACATAATCTCCAAGTTTCCTCTTTAGTGGAACAGAGAAGAGGGAACTGTCTGTTCCTACGTGACACTTGACAAGTATATTTTGTGGGAATCGTTGTGAGACCGTGAGATCAGCTATGAAAAAGTGCATTAAAGTCAACATCTCCATATAACACGGTATCCCTATACAACACAATATCCCTTTACAACATAACATCTCTATACAACACAATATCCATCCATGGGATCTGCTATGAGACCCTGGCCAAGTCACGTCTCTCCAGATCTCAGTTCTCTTATCTGTAAGGCAGGAGACTGGACTGGATGACTCTGGGTCTCTGTCCATTTCTGCCATCCCCAGAGCCAGGATTCTTTGAGCCACTGGTGCCACAGAAGTTGAAATTCTGCTGAAGTTCTTGTTGATTTATCAGGAGACACCTCCATCAGGAGCTCTCTCCTCCTCCTCCACTCTCTCCCTCCTCTTTGCCCGTCTTTTACCAGCTTTTTCCTGGTAAAAGCGGGAATTTTGGGCTCAGGATTAGCAGGGATAAAGGTCGGGGGAGGGTAGGTGTAATCTAGAAAAATGGTATAGATGATCTTTTTTGCAAAACAGAAATAGAGATACAGATGTAGAGAACAAACATATGGACACCAAGAGGGGGAAAGGAGGGTGACAAATGAGTTGGGAGATTGAGACTAACACGTACACACTATTGATGCTTGTATAAAATAGATAAACTAATAAGGTCCTACTGTATAGCACAGGGAACTCTACTCAGGGTTCTGTGGTGACTTGGAAGGGAAGAAAATCCAAAAAAGAAGGGATATATGTATACACAGGACCGATTTACTTTGCTGTGCAGTAGAAACCAAAACAACACTGTAAAGTCACTTTACTCCAAAAATATTAATTTTTAAAAAATGGTCAGGGGAAGGAGAAAAGATATTCTCAGAGGGAGCGAAGTTACGTATGTGGAGCTGATCTTAGGGAATGTCTTCACATAATCAGCTTCCAGCTCTAAAACAGAGGAAGTTCAGCTTGGAGCTCTGTGATGATCTAAAGGGGTGGGATGGGGGGAGGCGAGGGAGGCTCATGCAGGAGGTGACATATGTATAATTACGGCTGATGTGCAATGTTGTATGACAGAAACCAACACAACACTGCAAAGCAATTTTCCTCCAGCTAAAAACTAAATCAAAACAATAAAATAAATGATGCAAAAAACAAAAAAAAAAGGCTTCTAAAGTGGAATCCAAAGCAGAAAATGGGATCTTGGACCATAGACCTACACGTGTCAGGTCCCACGGGGAAGTCTAGCAACACTCCTAGTGTTGCTCTCAGGTTCTAATAGTGCAGAGAAGACGAGACTCGGTGGCGTACCTGCACTGGTAGCTTCACGTGCCCACGTCCTGAAGGCATGCCCTCTGCATTCCTGAGCAGGCCGTTTCTTGGTATCCTCACGAGTGAATCGGAAAGCTGACAGGCACAGTGTGGGGACTTGGTTCTCTGTCATCTGAGTGGCAGGCATGCTGCCTGGCATGTGACAGATAGACACCCCTTGTCACCGATACCTAGCAGAATCACGCCCCTGCCCCACTCCCAGCAGAGAATGTTTTCCTGGGTATGTAACTACAACAAAGATGTTAACATTTCCTGGTGTTGCTGTTTTATTAAATATTTTTAAAGTCACTTAAAAAAAGATTATTTTTTAATGTGGGCCATTTTTCAGTCTTTATTTGTTACAATATTGCTTCTATTTTGTGTTTTGGTTTTTTGGTCACGAGGCATGTGGAATCTTAGCTACCTGACCAGGGATCGAATCTGTACCCCCTGCATTGGAAGGTGAAGTCTTAACTACTGGACCTCTAGGGAAGTCCCCAAAGTCACTTTTATATACAATAGGCCCTGGCATCGAATTACAACTGGAACAAATGGTTCAGTACTGACTAGACTTAAGTTCAAATGACTGTACCATTGAGATCCAATTGGTCTATTAAATAACCTCACAGAACAGGCCAATGGATTCAGGTACCTAAAGAAAAATCTTGTCCTTTCCTCACCTTTTGAGTTTCCTGAGGCAACAAGTAGCTCAAAATTCATGACCCGGAAGAAAACTAAGGCTTTCTAAAGCCACAGCCAGCAACTGACAATGCCTGCCCTGAAAAACACCCAGGCCAGGGCATGGGATGTTGAGGGTTTCATTGAGCAATTGTTCGTGGGTTTTAACAGGTCCACCCAAGCTTCCTGTGGAAAATTCTGGGCAATAAGTGGTAGGTGTCTCTGTGGTTGGTATGCAGATAGCGAGCTTTCCCATCCAGGAGCAGCCAAGGGGAAGATGCTTTACTTCTCCTGGCAGGAGGTGAGTCTTCCGTTTTTTTCAGTTGCTATTTTGGTTTCTAAATTGTGTGACTCTCTGCTCCGTGAGCGCCTAGAACACCAGCACTCCTGACCCTTGTCAGAGAGAACCTTAAGCCTTAAAGAACCACCCAAATTCCAGCAGAGAGAAGTGTCATGCAGAGAAGATCCCTTAAAAAATATGCCCTCTGCACGTCCGTCTCTGCTGCCCCCACTTCAGCCTCCAACCAAAAAACAAAACAACACAACCAACCTGAGTGATTAGCTAAGACACTGAGAGAAAAACACCATTATTGGAAAGTTTGGGGGGAGAGAAATGTTGATAGAAATATTTTGCTAGAGAATTTGTTTCCACCAACATAATGAATTTTGTACTTGGAACAATGAAGCTAGAAAAAAGTAGGTGATTGAAAGAAAAGAAAGAGAGGTATAAGGGAATGGTATTTTGAAGTAACTGGACACTTTGGGACATCACATTCTTCACTTAATAGGAAACTAGAATCTCATAAAGATGAACAGAGATGCCAAAACTACAGTTCAAAAGGAAAACTGACAAGGGAAAAGTGAGACACTTATTCTTCAACTGCTCTGAAATTTCAATAGTCTTTAAAACATTTCTTTGAAGCAGTTTAATGCCCTTACACCTACTTGTGTAATGAAATATTTACCTAATGTTATCTCTGGCATGTCAGACATTTTCCCCAACTCGATCGTGATGTGTATAAGGACGTGAATATGCATATATTCCAAGATCCCACATCTTCCCACCAAGGACGACTCTGTTTGCTCTGCTCATGAGTAGGTCAGAGTCACATTGTTCATTTAGAAATACATCAACAGGATACTTCATTTCAAAGGGTGGAGTGCTATGACTTTACAATGGTCCCCCATTGTGAGGCTCAGATGGGGATCAGGACTTTTCACTGTTTGCCAAGGTAACCTAGAAGCCTGGTTTAAAAGTTATTGTCCCCTCAGAGAACTAGGTGGTCTGTGAACAATTGTTTTCATCAAAGTTAACGACAGTAGAATCATGGGGGTCCAAGGGATCTCTTTACATCAGGGAAATAACTATTTAAATAAAACCAAACAGAAAACTCAAACAAAAAATGCAATCAACAACATGAAAAGGCACTGCACGGAATGGGAGAAATTATTTGCAAATCATATATCTGCTAAGGCGTTAATATCCAAAATGTGTATTTAAAAAACCCACATACAACTCAACAGGAGAAAACCAAACCAGTTTTACAAATGGGCAGCTGCTGCTGCTGCTGCTTAGTCGCTTCAGTTGTGTCTGACTCTGTGCGACCCCACAGATGGCAGCCCACCAGGCTCCTCCGTCCAAGGGATTTTCCAGGCAAGAGTACAGGAGTGGGTTGCCATTTCCTTCCCCAATGCATGAAAGTAAAAGTGAAGTTGCTCAGTTGTGTCCAACTCTTAGCAACCCCATAGATGGCAGCCCACCAGGCTCCTCCATCCATGGGATTTTCCAGGCAAGAGTACTGGAGTGGGTTGCCATTGCAGAAGATCTGAATATTTTCCCCCAAGACAGATGATCAACACCTAAAGATGCTCAACATCATGGGTCATCAGGGAAACGCAAATCAAAACCACAGTGAGATATCACCGCACACACAAAATGACTATTATCAAAAGGGCACGAAATAGTAAGAATTGCGGAGAGGGTGGAGAAAAGGGAACCCTTGTGCACTGTTGATGGGAATGTAAACTGTGCAGCCACTACAGCGAACAGAAAGAATTTTTCTCAAAAAGTTAAAAATAGAACTATCGTATGGTCCAGCAATTCCACTTCTAAATATTTATCTGAAGGAAATGAAAACATGGAAAGATATGCATTCACATGTTAACTGCAGCATTATTTACAATAGTCAAGGCATGGAAGCAACCTGAGCATCCACTGATGGATGAAAAAAGAAGATGGATGGGTCTATATACTCACTGGAATACTACTNCCACATACAACTCAACAGGAGAAAACCAAACCAGTTTTACAAATGGGCAGCTGCTGCTGCTGCTGCTTAGTCGCTTCAGTTGTGTCTGACTCTGTGCGACCCCACAGATGGCAGCCCACCAGGCTCCTCCGTCCAAGGGATTTTCCAGGCAAGAGTACAGGAGTGGGTTGCCATTTCCTTCCCCAATGCATGAAAGTAAAAGTGAAGTTGCTCAGTTGTGTCCAACTCTTAGCAACCCCATAGATGGCAGCCCACCAGGCTCCTCCATCCATGGGATTTTCCAGGCAAGAGTACTGGAGTGGGTTGCCATTGCAGAAGATCTGAATATTTTCCCCCAAGACAGATGATCAACACCTAAAGATGCTCAACATCATGGGTCATCAGGGAAACGCAAATCAAAACCACAGTGAGATATCACCGCACACACAAAATGACTATTATCAAAAGGGCACGAAATAGTAAGAATTGCGGAGAGGGTGGAGAAAAGGGAACCCTTGTGCACTGTTGATGGGAATGTAAACTGTGCAGCCACTACAGCGAACAGAAAGAATTTTTCTCAAAAAGTTAAAAATAGAACTATCGTATGGTCCAGCAATTCCACTTCTAAATATTTATCTGAAGGAAATGAAAACATGGAAAGATATGCATTCACATGTTAACTGCAGCATTATTTACAATAGTCAAGGCATGGAAGCAACCTGAGCATCCACTGATGGATGAAAAAAGAAGATGGATGGGTCTATATACTCACTGGAATACTACTCAGCCATAAAAAAAGAAGGCAATCTTGTCATTTGATTCCATACAGATGGACCTTGAGGCCATTATGCTAAGTGAAATAAGTCAGAGAAAGACAAATATGGTATGGTCTCACATGTGGAACCCCCCCCAAAAAAATCAAAACAAAAACAAAAACAAACCGAAGGCAGACTGTGGAAATAGACTTTTGTCACATGCTTCATTATCAGGAAAAACTAGTCAAGCAGAGTGGGCTAATAGCATTAAAAAGCTGATATGTATATATGATCTTATGTGACCACTGACACTTTGTATTGTCCTTATTTGAATAGTTTCCCTCATTGTTTGTCTGTTCTGTGTTACTGGGTAGATAAAAAGAGAAGAGACCTTTATGGCCCTTAAATGAACACCTCTTCATTCCCCACATGATGACCTCTGGGAGGAAGCCCGTGCGTAGACGGTCCTAAGATGCTGCCCTCTTTCCCACCTGTACTTCACTGGCAAGATGGGATGTTTTCTTCGATCTCAGTGAGAAAAGTGAATGAAATTCCAAGTAAATAAAAAGGCTTTGTTTTGCAACCAAATCAAAGCCCAAATGACTGAGACTCTTTCTTCAAAACTCTTCAAAACTACCATGATGGACACTGAAAGAGGGAACGCTGACCTCGGGTCATCATGAACCAGACAGCCTTGCCTGTCACTGTTAAGACTGGGAGACGGCTCTTACATAAAAAAGTGGCCCAAAAGTATCTTTAGAATATAACTCTTTTTATTTATATAAGTAATAACAGTGCTCTGATGGGTTAAATGCAACTTCTAGACAAGCTCTTTAGCCCCTCTTCGTTCCAGACATCACTTTACCCCTACTATACTGAAATAAAAGGATTGTTTTCTATAAGAAAGGGGCCTTTTTCAAACAGAAATCATCAAACAGCTATGTTTTTCCATTTTTGATTGAGAATGTGAATCCCCCCAGCTCTACTACTAACTAGCTCTGTTGTGGCTAAGAGCAAGTCACCTTAAGCCTCAGATTCTTCATCAGCTCACAGAGGAGGCTGGAGTTAGATTCTGACAGCCCTTTCCGGCCTAAAAAGCCAGTGATTTTTATATCCACAGTAATTAATAGCAATGTATAAGTTAGAAACCACATTTTAAAACATAACTACTGGAAAAACAAATAATCGATTTTAAAAATAGATAAAGGATCTGAATAGACACGTCACATGCCAGTTAGCAGATGAAAAGATGCTGGAATCCATGAGGAAAATGCAAATCAAAACCACAATGAAGTACCAATTTCACAGCCACTTGGATGCTTCAATTAGGAAAAAAAATAGCAAGGAGAGTTGATCAAGATATGGAGGAATAAGAGCCCTTGTATATTGCTGGTAGGATTATAAAGTGATGCAATCATGTTGGAAAACACACAGCAGTTCCTTAAAAGGTTAAACATAAGTTAAACCTATGACCCAGCAATTCCATTCTTAGGTATCTACTCAAGAACTAAAAACATATGTTCACATAAAAACTTGTAAACAGATGTCCATAGCAGCATTACTTCTAATATCCAAAAAAGTGGAAACAACCCCAATGGTGGATAGATAAACAAAATGCAGTCAATCCATACAACGAAACCTTATTTGGCAATCAAAAGAAAGAAAGTACAGAGACATGCTACAACATACATGACCCTAGAAAATGCGGTGCTGGTTCACACAGAGCAAAGGCCTGGTGGGGACACAGTGAAAAGGCGGTCATTTACAAGGCATGCAGAGAGGTCTCAGGAGAAACCAAAACTGATGACACCTTGAGTTTAGACTTCCAGCTTCTAGAACCATGAGAAAATCAATTCTCTTGTTTAAAAACCAAAACCACTATACTAAGTAAAAGAAGCCGGTTATGAATGCCCACATATTGTTTGACTCCATGTACATCACATGTCCAGAACAGGCAAATCCATAAAGACAGAAGGCGGGTGTTGGGCTGGGGGAGAAGGGAAACAGGAGTGACTAATATGAGAGCTTCTTTTTGGGGTGAAAACATTCTAATATTAGATAGTGGTAATGGTCGTTCAACTCTGTGAATATACTAAAAATTGCTGATTTAAAATTTACAATGGTTTGTTTTATAGTATGTGAATTTTATCTCACTAAAGCCACCGGTCATAGCAAACACACTCTTCCAACAAGACAAGATAAGACTCTACACATGGACATCACCAGATGGTCAACACCGAAATCAGATTGATTATACTCTTTGCAGCCAAAGATGGAGAAGTTGTATACAGTCAACAAAAACAAGACCAGGAGCTGACTGTGGCTTAGATCATGAACTCCTTATTGCCAAATTCAGACTTAAATTGAAGAAAGTAGGGAAAACCACTAGACTATTCAGGTATGACCTAAATCAAATCCCTTATGATTATACAGTGCAAGTGAGAAATAGATTTAAGGGATTAGATCTGATAGAGTGCCTGATGAACTATGGACATTGTTGGTGACATTGTACAGGAGACAGGGATCAAAACCATCCCTGTGGAAAAGAAATGCAAAAAAGCAAAATGGCTGTCTGAGGAGGCCTTACAAATAGCTATGAAAAGAAGAGAAGCAAAAAGCAAAGGAGAAAAGAAAAGACACAAGCATCTGAATGCAGAGTTCCAAAGAATAGCAAGAAAAGATAAGAAAGCCTTCCTCAGCGATCAATGCAAAGAAATAGAGGAAAAGAACAGAATGGGAAAGACTAGAGATCTCTTCAAGAAAATTAGAGATACCAAGGGAAAATTTCATGCAAAGATGGGCTCAATAAAGGACAGAAACGGTATGGACCTAACAGAAGCAGAAGATATTAAGAAGAGGTGGCAAGAATACACAGAAGAACTGTACAAAAAAGATCTTCATGACCCAGATAATCACAATGGTGTGATCACTCACCTAGAGCCAGACATCCTGGAATGTGAAGTCAAGTGGGCCTTAGAAAGCATCACTACGCGATCAAAGCTAGTGGAGGTGAAGGAATTCCAGTTGAGCTGTTTCAAGTCCTGAAAGATGATGCTGTGAAAGTGCTGCCNGATAAAGGACAGAAATGGTATGGACCTAACAGAAGCAGAAGATATTAAGAAGAGGTGGCAAGAATACACAGAAGAACTGTACAAAAAAGATCTTCATGACCAAGATAATCACAATGGTGTGATCACTCACCTAGAGCCAGACATCCTGGAATGTGAAGTCAAGTGGGCCTTAGAAAGCATCACTACGAACAAAGCTAGTGAAAGTGATGGAATTTCAGTTGAGCTATTTCAAATCCTAAAAGACGATGCTGTTAAAAGTGCTGCACTCAATATGCCAGCAAATTTGGAAAACTCAGCAGTGGCCACAAGACTAGAAAAGGTCAGTTTTCATTCCAATCCCAAAGAAAGGCAATGCCTATGTTTAAACTACCGCACAACTGCACTCATCTTACACGCTAGCAAAATAATGCTCAAAATTCTCCAAGCCAGGCTCCAATAGCACATGAACGTGAACTTCCAGATGTTTAAGCTGGATTTAGAAAAGGCAGAACCAGAGATCAAATGCCAACATCCACTGGATCACAGGAAGAGCAAGAGAGTTCCAGAAAAACATCTACTTCTGCTTTACTAATTATGCCAAAGCCTTTGACTGTGTGGAACACAACAAACTGGAAAATTCTTAAAGAGATGGGAATACCAGACCACCTGACCTGCCTCCCGAGAAACCTGTATGCAGGCAAGAAGCAACAGTTAGAAATGGACATGGAACAACAGACTGGTTCCAAATTGGGAAAGGAGTACGATAAGGCTGTATGTTATCACCCTGCTTATTTAACTTGTAGGCAGAGTACATCATGCGAATGCCAGGCGGGATGGAGCACAAGCTGGAATCAAGATTGCCGGGAGAAATAGCAATAACCTCAAATATGCAGATAACACCACCCTTATGGCAGAAAGCGAAGAACTACTAAAGAGCCTCTTGATGAAAGTGAAAGAGGAGAGTAAAAAAGCTGGCTTAAAACTCAACATTCAGAAAACTAAGATCATGGCATCTGGTCCCATCACTTCATGGCAAATAGATGAGGAAACAATGGAAACAGTGAGAGATTTTATTTTGGGGGGATCCAAAATCACTGCAGATGGTGACTGCAGCCATGAAATTAAAAGACGGTTGCTCCTTAGAAGAAAATCTAAGACCAATCTAGACATCATATTAAAAAGCAGAGACATTACTTTGCCAACGAAGGTCCGTCTAGTAAAAGCTATGGTTATTCCAGTAGTCATGTATGGACTTGAGAGTTGGACTATAAAGAAAACTGAGCACCGAAGGATTGACGCTATTGAACTATGGTTTCGGATTAGACTCTTGAGAGTCCCTTGGATCGCAAGGAGATCAAACCAGTCCATCCTAAAGGAAATCAGTCCTGAATATTCACTGGGAGGGCTGATGCTGAAGCTGAAACTCCAATACTTTGGCTACCTGATGTGAAGGACTGACTCATTGGAAAAGACCCTGATGCTGGGAAAGATTGAAGGTGGGATGAGAAGGGGACGACAGAAGATAGGATGGTCGAATGGCATTATTGACTCAATGGACATGAGTTTGAGCAAGCTTTGGGAATTGGTGATGGACAGGGAAGCCTGGCGTGCTGCAGTCCATGGAGTCACAAAGAGTGAGACACAACTGAGCAATTGAACTGAACTGATAATATAGGTACATGTATAACATATAAAGAGTTCTCTGAAAATGTTTAAAATAAATCAAAACTTAAAGAGGTTAAGTTTCAGTTATTGAGAAAGTTAAGTCAAACGTGATGCTAAATAGTGGAGGCACTGCTCTACTAACACGGCTGTTTATGCCACGTGCAATGTCAGAGAGCATGGCACTTACTAACTGACACGGTCCTGTTTGAGCTAATTATCAAAATAAAATCAACTCAAACTTCTACTATGCTAACTGACTCGTTGTATTATATCACCTTATTTATAACTGTAGCCTCTCGCATAAGAGTATTCAACTCCTGGACTCACTCAAACTGGTAAAACTCTCTGCTACATTCCTGTAACTGGGCCCTGGCCCTCCTGGGTGCTGCTGTGTGGCCACGGCAGCGCTCTCTGACTTCTAGTGACTCTGTAGTGGGGGCCGTCACATCTGGCCAGGAGGTTGGAGACCTGCCTCTGGAAGCAGAGGCTGACCCCGCCCTGCTACTCAGGAGCTCTGAGCATCCCCTTCCCGATACAGGCCTGTTCTGGAGCACGGTAGGTTCTGACAGACAGTCGCTGCTGGGTGAAATGTCTGCTCTGTACCCTTCCTGGATGCTGCAAGTTCAGGAAGACTCTGGGCATGTCATCCCTGCCACTGACCAGTTGTATGGTTTGGGGGGCACTGGGCAAACTCTCAGAGCTTCAGTTTACTCATGTGGACATGGCAGATGGCACCGACCACGACTGGAACTAATTCACGGACAGGGTGCGTCTCAAAGCCGATGCCGGTGAGGGTGCCGGTCTCAGGCCTCCGAGGAGTGGGGATGTGAGAGGGCCTAAGGCAAACGCGGGTCTGCCCCTCAGGGGAAAGATAGGAAAATGCCAGACGGTTAGCAAAACAGGTTTGTGCTCTGTGTGTTTGTATGGTGTATTTCAACACTCGGTCAGGTCCAGCCTATGTTATCTGACACACAGGTCCGGTTGGAAACTCAGAACCACCACCTCGCAGGCAGTTTATTTATTAATTTTTTTAGGCAATTAATTTTGAGTGGAACCAGTAATAATGGAGATCATGAGAAAAATTTAGACCTTAGCGCTGCTAATATTTATTAATGAATGACCTAGCAGCACTGTTATTTATCATTCAAAAAAGCACTTTTTCCCCCTGTTGTTTAGGAGGACGTTAATAATCATTATGTTCTGTTCTGAGGCTGGTTATAGTTAGTACAGTTACTGACAAATTGTACCCAAAGGAGCAGTATTTTAGAGAGGATAAAAGGAGAAGATAAAAACCCAGTAGGGTTTGGAGTCAGCAGTGAAAATACTCATCAGAACAGTAATAGAAAATAATAACTCTGTGTACAGTGGCGGGACACTGTAATTCATGATCACTGTGCAATCACAAGCAATCTGTGACTATTTCAAGAGAAAACAACCACAGTGCCAGTGGCAACCGAACAGTCGGCTGGCACTGAATCAAGTTGTAAAAACTTCTCAAAACGTTAAAAAAAAAAAAAAGAAATGGATAATTAATTCAGAGCAATAATTTTGCACTTTTAAATGATAATGATAAGAAACCATTATTTCTTTTTCAAGATCATCATTTCAAAACAACCATGGACTGCATGCCTTTGGGCCCTTCTGACCAGTGTTTTGTAAATTCACACAACCATTGAGAGCGTGAGAGACAAAACACCCTTTTTGAAAACTATGCTGTCTTTAAACGTTCATTTACACGAAATCCATCTCTTACCACGGCTCTGCGGTGGGAGCTCTGAGGCAACCACGCTGGGGTCAGACACCCAGGCTCCCTCGAGGCCTGTCCTCGCGGCCAAGAGCAAGCCACATCAAGTCACACTGTCGGCCACGGTTTCTTCATTGTCAACTAATACCTGCCCTGTTCGATCACGAAGTTCAAATGAGTTGACGTAAACTCTACTTGGAAAACTACAAATGCCAGGCAAAAGTGTCTGCGCCTACAGTTACACGCGATGGTCCAATAGAAACAGCAACTTACAATTAACCACAGCCAACCTCTGGGAAGCGTGAGCTCTGTGCCAGCACTGAGCCCCAGCTGCGTGGAGCTCAGGGCAGCTCTGCGAGGCGTGAACACTCCCCCCTCGCCCTGCGCATGGTGAGTATGAGGTGCCTGAGGCTTAGACAGATGAAGTGCCTTGCCCCAAACTAGACAGAGCTGGTGACTGTGAGTCCTGCGTGCGCTCCCCAGCACTGCACAGTCCGCAAGCACGTCAAGCACCAAGTGAGGAGGCCTCCGGAAACGGCCTCTCTTCTGTCAGCCCATCAGCACGGGGCAGAGACATCCCGGGTACTGTAAGAGCCACATGCATCCTGCTCACACCCGTCAGGACAACCAATGCCAATTCCAGGCTTGGAGAATAAGCAAAGAGAGAAGAATATAGAAAGAATGTGTCTCTTTTTATTGTAATAGCTGACAAAGAGAAAGTAGAAGCTTTAAAGAAATTCAGTATCCTTTGGTTGTTCTTAAGCAAACTGGATCAACATTATAGGCTTAACTGATTGGTGGAAATCAAATCAAAAGGAAAATCATAAAGCATTGTTTAGAAAGCTAATATATATTTTTAAAAAATTCTTTACTTTTAATTGGAGGATAACTGCTTTACAATATTGTATTGGTTTCTGCCATGTATCAACACGACTCAGCCATAGTCACCCACAGGGAACATACTCACGCTAAGGGGACCTGTGTATGTCCCCTCCCTCTTGAACTTCCCTCCCACCTCCCACTCCATCCCACCCCTCTAGGTTGTCACAGACCACCAGGTCTCAAATAGCAAATTTCCAAATTTTACATATGGTAATGTGTATATTTCAATGCTCAACATCTCATTATTAGGGAAATGCAAATCAAAACTACAATGAGGCATCACCTCACACCCTTCAGAATGGTCATCATCAAAAAATGTACAAACAGTAAAAGCTGGAGAAGGTATGGAGAAAAGGGAATCCTTTTGCACTGTTGGTGAGAATGCAAAATGATACAGGCACTATGGAGAACAGTACCGAGAGTCCTTAGAAAAAACTAGGAACAAAATGACTACATGATCCAACCCCACTACTGGGCATATACCCTTAGGAAGCCATAACTGAAAAAAGACACATGTACCCTAATATAACATTCGGTAGGCATTTTAGATTAAGCATATGCTAACTAAATGCAGATGTAAAACCAGTGATAAGAGAGGAATTTCACAGTGAATTTTAAAAAACAGATTCAAAGGCAGGGTTAGATTCTTTGTGTTTAACCACAAATTTTTTAAAAACTCATCATCATAAACTTTGGTATTGTCATAAAATATACCCCCCAAAATAAAGTAAACTCACCTTTGGTTTTTTGATCAGCAGCCTGAAAAAAAAAAATCAAAAACTCTTTAGGAATACTGTGTAGAATGTACACATTCATACAAAAGTGTATAAGCAGACTTTAATACTAGAAACTCTAAAAACAAGTTTTTGCTCAATTACTTTATTAAAATTTATTACTGGGAAAAAATGTATATCTGGAAGCTCATTTAAACTCTATATTTTAATACAGACTAAAACATAAACAGTTTTAACTATAAGATACATTGAATCAGGCAAGAATAAAGTAAACAGTGTGATGTGTACATTAAACGCCCTAAAATTCAAGCCTGATGGTAAGAATTACAGTAGGACTTTAAATTGTAATATTTACTAGTAGAAGTTGTAAAAGAAGACTTGCCAAAGCTGCAAATATTATTTCTAGCTTTTCTAACAAAATCAGTTAAATATGCTTTACACATGGTTGTTTTGGACAGTCCAATTTAAATAAAATAACATGGACGTTCTTCACTACCAGTGACTAAAAGTAAACACAAAATCCTCCGAAACACAGCTCTAACGCTCCTTTTACAAGACACCGTGTGGCTGTCGCCCTTTCTCTCTGTCACCAGCATTCGAGAGTGAGCGTGCTGCTGCTGCTGCGGCGTGTCAGTCGTGTCCGACCCTGTGTGAGCCCACAGACGGCAGCCCACCAGGCTCCTCTGTCCCTGGGATTCTCCAGGCAAGAATACTGGAGTGGGTTGCCATTTCCTTCTCCATAGACTGAGCATACCGAATTTCAAAAGCATTAAACGGAACCTCTGTAATGTGATGGCTATGACAACGCAGTGAGACCCAGAGTGACTACAGGTAACAATGGACTAGGAACTCTAGCCAAACCTTTTTCTGAGCACCTTCCTTCTTTTTCTTTTCTTCCTGCTTTTTCTTTTTCTTTTCTTCCATCAAATGTTCCTCTTTTTGTGTTTCTTGTTCTTTCTCCCTATTAAAATTAAAGAAAAGTGGTATTAGCCTAACGTCCATTTAAAATCAATGATTTAAAATGAAAAAAAAAAAAACAACAAAAAAACATTAGCTGCCAAAAGTTCCAAGTCAAGCAAAGTTCCATGCATGGTATGAAGAAGGATATTTTGAGGAGAGGCCTTAGACACGGCCAGTCACCCCCCCCCTGCCGCCCTCCAGGGCTCCACTCCTCTGTAAGTACCAGGGCACACGGCGGTCATTCACTCGGCCCACATTTGCTGAACACCAACCTTTTATCAGGCCGTGCATCAGGCATTAGAGGACAAGATGGAGAAAAAGACACAGTCCCTACAGTCCAGACCAGTATTTCTGTCTCAGGGACCACCATTATCACACTTTCCAAATTAAAAGTGCAGACTCCTGGGTCCCATTCTAAAACAACCAAGTCAGAGTCTTTGGAGGCGATTCTTACGCACACCTTGTTTGTTCGACAAACCAACTGTTTTTTAAACAGAGCTCCCTACACCGCATGGGGAGCTGCTGGAAGGGTACACTGAACACAGTACCGAGCAACTCCTGAAGAGTCAGGCGGCTCACGAGCTACAGCTTAACGTCGCAGAAGTGTCTGGCTGGCATGAGGCGGGCTGTTGTCAGTTATCAACTCACCGCCTGTCAGCTCCAGATTCACCCTCCAGCACACGCCATGCAATGATGGATGTGTTTCCTTAAGCCCTTCTTCCCTGTGAGCGCCATGCTGAATTTTCCCAGTGCAGGGCCCTCGAGGGACCTGCAGGAGCAAGGGGCTGGCCTGCTATGAGGTCAGCATGTGGCTCAGAGGACCCCTAGGGAAGACTCTGGCTACTGAGGGAGAAGGGGCAGTCTCCTAGCAACCCAGCAGCTCTGACGTGATCCAGGGTCGGCTTCCAGCGGCCCTGTCAGCACACACCCTGGGGCCTCCTGCTGCTTGCCATGCTCCCACTCTGGTCTCTATGGTCTTCTCCCCATGATGCGGCCGAGGCCCTCCTGATGGGGGTGCCACGTGCTCTGTGCCCGCGGCACTGACACTGCCCCTGTGTCTGCACACCAGCACGCCCGGCCATCAGCAGCAGCTCACGCCGGGAAGGCTGCCACCAGGGCCTCCCACTCCTGTGTACCCATGTGGCGGGCTACTGGCGGCGGCGCTCCCTGGCTGGAGGAGCGCTTCCTGTGACCACCAGCTGCCCACTGGCTGACCTGGGCGACGTGGGGAGCCGCCCTGCCACCCAGGGGGCCGCACTGCTGCTTCTTCAGGGGGTGAGCCCCACCTCGGGGAGGGGCCCCCTCCACCTGGGTCTTCCTCAGGCTCTCGCCCTCAGCCCCAGCTAGCACACGGTCTTCTAGAGCTCCTCTCTTAGCAGTTCAACTGGGCTTCCCCTACTGGCTCAGTGGTAAGGAATCTGCCTGCAATGCAGGAGCAGCAGGAGAGGTGGGTTCGATTCCTGGGTCAGGAAGATTCCCTGGAGGTAGGCCTTGGCAACTCACTCCAGTATTCTTGCCTGGAGAATCCCGTGGACAGAGGAGCCTGGCGGGCTACAGTCCACGGGGTTGCAAAGAGTTGGACATGACTGAAGAGACTTAGTATGCACAATTTAATTATTCTTATAATAGACATTCCCTGTTGATAATGCCATGTAGTCTCTGCCTCCTCACTGGGCCCGGGCAGACACAGGAGGGAAGGAGGAGTTAACAGAATAAGGAGAAGGAGCAACAGACACGAAAGCCTCAGGGCAACACCACTGTCCACACACCACTGTTGTTTAATTTCTTAATTTTGAAGTTTGTTTTTAACTTGTAAAAGTGCTTGCGACTACTGCACGCATAGGGGATCTCATCCTAGCATCAGTCTGTATATATCTGAGTATCATCATAAGGAAATGATTTAAATCCACTTGATCGGGGGCAGGGGGGGCACCTGAGAGGCTGTCCTTGTTGTGCTCAGTTGTGTTCAACTGTTTGTGACCCGTGGACTGCAGCCACCAGTCTCCTCTGTCCATGGGATTTCCTGAGCAAGAATACTGGGCCCTGCATTTTTAAGCCACCAGGGAAGCCCACCTAAGAGATCAGTCTTCCTTTAAAACAGTGGTTCTTGGCCTCTCATCAGAATCACCCAGAAAGCGGATGTCCCTGGTGGTCCAGTGGTTAAGAACCTGCCTCCTGAAGGCAAGGGCTGTGGGTTCGATCCCTGGTGGGGAAGGAGAACTAAGATCCCACCTGCTATGGGGCAACTAAGCCTACGAGCTAATGAAAACCCAGGGCAGCAGCAAAAAAAAAAAAGGCAACTTTTTTTCACAGAACCACCCCCCTCCCTTCACAAACTTCCAATGCCAAGGCTGCAACCATTTTCAGTGAGATCAGGGAACAGAACTCAGACATCAGGAGTTTTAAAAGCTTCCAGATGACTCCAGTGTCCAGCCAAGGTTGAGAAACAACTTTTAGAAGGAGGTCAGTGCAATTCTCAAGCTTGGGAAACATTCATCATCTAAGGTAATACCTTCTAGGAATCTTTTCATGTTAAAAGGCGCAGAGACACTAAGGAACCTGTGATTAAATATTTTCACAAAGCACAGTCAAGCTCCGCGAAGGATGCATTGGTGTTGTAATCACCATGCTCTTGCTACATGTCTAGGGAAAAGGGAACAAATAAAACCTAGGAATGTCATGGCTGCTGAAGGGAAGTTATACAGCTCAAAATAGCCTGGAGTTAAAAACTCCCCTCTAGGTCCTCCCCACCATTCTATGCAAAACAAAGAACTCTCTCACTCAAAGGAAAAAAAAAAAAATGGACATTAAGGTTGATTACACCCAGCTCCCAGCCAGTCCCGCCTCTGGCCGATCTCCAGGATTCCTTGTCCCAGCCGTTTAAGAGATAATACTCCAAACAACCTTGGAGAAGAACAGGCCCGCTGAAGACAGTAGCTTTTCATATTATGTCTATAAATACTACTCTTCTCTAGGGTTAGTGCAGCAGCTCGATAATCTGGCTGCTGCCCCTTCCCGCCTCATTAAAGGTGATCTCTTCTGGAAAGTGCCGGTTTTGGTCTTGTTCCGAACCTCACCTTCTCTAACTCCCTTACCCTACAGCTGCCCCATTTGTGCATGCTTTCTTAATCTCCAGCACAATGAAAGCCTTCAGTTATCTTCTGATATTAAATTTAATAAGGTAGGCAAGTAGAGCTACCTTTTAAAAAAGGTATTCTATAGAAGATGGAATAAAAATGATTTCTGCTTAATTTTGTTACTCTGGAAGTTATATTAATTAGAACCACCTATTCCCCTAGCAGTACAGTTCAGGGGCTTCCCCTGCACCTCAGCTGGTAAAGAATCTACCTGCAATTCGGGAGACCTGGGTTTGATCCCTGGGTTGGGAAGATCCCCTGGAGATGGGAAAGGCTACCTACTCCAGTATTCTTGCCTGGAGAATTCCATGGACTATTCAGTCGCACAGTCGGACATGACTGAGCGACTTTCACTTTCATAGTATTGAAACAAAATGCTGGAAATAAACATCTCATGTAGCCCTGAGATACCTTATACATTCCTGCCTGAGGTCATGTTTCTATGACTAAAGCATGATTCAAATGTTTGAACTTTAAGAAAATTTCATCTAATATTCCCCTTAACTAGCACTACTTTCTTCTATCTCCTGGTATACAATTTCTGCCATTTTTCATTAATAATTTTTTTAAGAGCATTGAATCTCATTTTTATTTATAAAGTAATACATGCTCATGAGAAAGCGTAAAGAGTACAGAAGATATGCAGCAAAGAGAGATTCTTCCTTCTCCAGGGTTCACAGGCTTGCTCCATGGAGATCACACACATTGAGTTTCTTTAAGAATATTCTCTATGTGACTGTATAGTTGTGTACCTTTAAAAATGCTTGGATCCTTGTATCTTACCAATTTGCGATGTTAACAGTTTAATTTCTACAATGATGGAGGTGGATGCGGTTCTTCAGTACCCCAGGCTTCCGCCCCATCACTTGTTCAGTGGCTGGGTCGTGTCCGGCTCTTTGCGGCCCATGGCCTGCGGCACGCGAGGCTTCCCTGTCCCTCACTGTCTCCTGGAGTTTGCTCAAGCTCAAGGCCATTGAGTTGGTCTGCTGCTGCTAAGTCGCTTCAGTCTTGTCCGACTCTGTGAGACCCCATAGACGGCAGCCCACCAGCCTCCCCCGTCCCTGGGATTCTCCAGGCAAAAACGCTGNAGTTGGTCTGCTGCTGCTAAGTCGCTTCAGTCTTGTCCGACTCTGTGAGACCCCATAGACGGCAGCCCACCAGCCTCCCCCGTCCCTGGGATTCTCCAGGCAAAAACGCTGAAGTGGGTTGCCATTTCCTTCTCCACTATGAATTAAATCAATGAATGGCATTTGCCTTAAAAGCAGTGTGCTAATGTTCAATGCAGAGCTGGGTAGTACACAGTGCGGACATTTAACCTCCTGAGTAGCTGCTTTTCCCAGAGTTCCTAGCTGTTTTTCTTTTCCTCTTGCTCTATCCTCCCTACAAAAGTTCTGTTTTTGTTTTTCACATATCCGTCCTCCTCCAGTTTAAAAACAGGAGCCCTCTCCTCAACTGCATTGCCCAAACTCCCTTCAGAGCCTTGGTCCAGCTCACTCTGTGCTGGGAGCACTCTGCTAGGGTTTTCTAAGATCCTCCAGTCATTTCATTTTAAAAAAAATTTTAATTGTGATAAAATATACATAAAATCTGCCATTTTAAGCCATTTTTACATGTACAATTCAGTAAAGTCACAGTCCTATGGTTGTATAACCCATCTCCAGAACTCTTTCCATCTTGTAAAACTGACACTCTGCCCATGAAATAACTCCCCACTATCCCCTCCACCCCAGGCCCTGACAACTACCCGCTCCATCTTCTGTTTTTATTAATTTGACTACCCTAAGTACCACGCTGTGGTTTTGATTTGCATTTCCCTCACGATAGTGGTGTCAAGCATCTTTTCACATGCTTCTCGGACCTTTGTATCTCCTTCTGGAGCCTACTTTCATTATGGTTTAATTGTTCCTTATGTGTAACTCTATCACTGTGTCATTCCCATCAGAGCAGTGGGAAAGGAGAAAACAGACTAAGCCCTCAGTGCAGTGGGAAAGGAGGGGGAAACAGACTAAGCAGAAGGAACAGTGTGTGCAAACTCATCCCTGCCCATCCACGAATGCTGACCTGGACTTATGACTCCGTCACCCTGTGACTTCCCTTGCCTTCCTCCTTGAATGATGCCCTCAATTATGCTGGAATTAGCTACCTTTTTGTTTCACTGATGGCTTGGCTGAGGATAAATTCTAGGTCAGTTTGAAGGCACCACGCCCCTGTATTCCAGCATCTACTACCTATTAAGAGATGTCTGATGTCGTTTTGCTTTGTAATCCTTTCTAGGTGATTTCCTCCCAAAGCTTCCTGTCACCCCCAGGATTCTGAAATTTCATGATGATGTGCACCTCAGTGTCTTTCTCTCCCATTATTGGTGCTTAGTATTTGGCTGATGTTTTCAACATAGAGGTGGTACTCTCGGTTCTCTGCTTTATTGAAAATGTCTTCTGCTTTCTGAACAACATATTAAGTCTATTAGATGGATCATCAGAATTTACCTTTATGTTTTCTATTCTTTTTTTGCTATTGTTGCTCTCAATTTTTTAAGACTTGATCTTTCAAGTCCTTCTACTGAGTTTCCTATTCCATGATACTAAAATTTCACATTAACTTTCTTGTTTTCTAGTTGCTCTTTCCCCACACCACTGTGTTCTCCTTTTACAGATACAGGTCATTTTTATGCTAGCTGAAGAGATTAATTAGAGTTTACTCAAGTTCTTCCAATTCTCTGCATTGTTTGTTTCCTTTCTGGACACTATCTCCCTAGGCTTCCTTTGATGTGAATCTTTTCTCAATTGTCTGGTCATNAGCACAAGCTGGAATCAAGATTGCTGGGAGAAATATCAGTAACCTCAGATATGCAGATGATGCCACTCTTATGGCAGAAAGTGAAGAAGAACTCTTGATGAAAATGAGAGTTAAAAAGTTGGCTTAAAGCTCAACATTCAGAAAACGAAGATGATGGCATCTGTTCCCATCACTTCAGGGCAGTAGATGGAGAAACAGTGGAAACAGTGGCAGACTTTATTTTGGGGGGCTCCAAAATCACTGCAGATAGTGACCGCTGCCATGAAATTACAAGACGCATAGTCCTTGGCAGGAAAGTTATGACCAACCTAGATAGCATATTAAAAAGAAGAAACTAATGTCCATCTAGTCAAGGCTATGGTTTTTCCAGTAGTCATGTATGAATGTGAAAGTTGGACTATAAAGATAGCTGAGCGCCAAAGNCAAGACGCATAGTCCTTGGCAGGAAAGTTATGACCAACCTAGATAGCATATTAAAAAGAAGAAACTAATGTCCATCTAGTCAAGGCTATGGTTTTTCCAGTAGTCATGTATGAATGTGAAAGTTGGACTATAAAGATAGCTGAGCGCCAAAGAATTGATGTTTTTGAACTGTGGTGTTGGAGAAGACTCTTGAGAGTCCCTTGGACTGCCAGGAGATCCAACCAGTCCATTCTGAAGGAAATCAGTCCTGGATATTCATTGGAAGGACTGATGCTGAAGCTGAAACT